>CM068548.1:12191054-12359118 GCA_035048495.1 Euptelea pleiosperma | reverse complement strand
CCCAAATGTCGCAGCAAAAAGTCACAACACTAAATTAATAATGTAAAATTTTGGCACGAATTTCTTTTGGAGGAAAATATAATAAATAGTGGCGAGGTTTAGTTTTTTGCGGCTAAAAGTTAAAGTTTTAGTGGCAACTTCACCTTTCGTAGCTAATTGTCAGTTTTACCAGTGATTTTTTTGTTGTGGCTAAATCCAAATATCTTTGTGGCAACTGAGTTTGTCAATAATATATTTTCCCTCTAATTTTTATTTTTTTCTTATTTCTCTTTGGAAAAATATGTAGGGAATTTTTACATATCCCCCACCCCCATTCTATGTATTTTACAAATTTGTCAAACGAAAAGAATACCCCTTTCTTCAACCTTAGAATATGTGGGTTTGGGCTAAAACACTAACCCCGAATCAAACCGCAACAGTAGGCCGCATCGTGGAATTGATTTAATCCTAATTGAGCATGAATGCTCAGCCATAGCAAAATCCAAAAATAAGAATGCCAAATACGAGGACAGTAGAATAAGTTTTCAAATGACATTGGAGAAAATAGCACATAACGTCCTCCCTCTTCTCTCTCTCTCTCCGTTGAATTTGAGTCATTCTCACTCAGATCCAACGGTTAGAAATCACCAATCAGCAGCCTGATTTGGGTCAGTAGATCCACCAAGGGATGGTTTAAACATCCATATGGTCAGTGGTTTCTAAGAGTGCCACGTGGTCCATAGGGACATCTGTCATCAAAGACATATATAATCAAAGATTTACTCTACAGCAACAAACAACAACGATGACGACGACAATAAACCCACCCAGAAATATCAAAACAGACAGAGGAAGATATCCATTGTCTCCACAACATCGACAACTCACCCTGCGGTTGGATTGTCTAACATGATCTCGACGTGAGCTACACCACGGGTTAAATTGTATTTAAGAAATAGGTGTAAATTCTGTCATGAGCTACACACCACATAGCACCCAAACTCTGTCCCTATAACAAATTTGATGATCATGGACCCACAATGTGAGCCACATGGCACACTATTAGAGGCTACTGACCGTATGGATGTTTGACCGCCCATCCCTAGATGGACTTACCTAGCAAAAAACAGCCTGATTAGTTATTTCTAACCTTTGAATCGGAGTACCACAAATAGTGATAAAAATCCAAGAATAAAAATAAACCATGAAAAAGGTGCTCTAATCCAACGTAGGCAGTTTTCCTCCAAGTCTAGCCTGGCTTGCTCCGTGGCTTCTGTCCACACGACTCCTGTGCCGAAAAATAAAAACAACAACGTCTTCAGCATCGTCAGCCAAGATTTTGATTCAAAATATAAGCCCACTTGTTACAAATTCATGTTGTCATGAGTGGGCTTGAAGAAGTGTGCCACAAGACAGTTTGTGGCATTGTCGATAGTATCGTCCACGGACGATATTGCTAACAGTCCTCTATTATAAATATAGTAGAAGATAATAATCCCATAATTAAGGTAATAGTTGTATAATTAAGAAAACTGTTTATCAATGGCAGTTAGCAATGCTAATATAGTCTTCCATATCCGATATTCATTTTGCTTGTCAGTCCACCAAGAGGGGAATAAGAACCGACATAAAAATGGCTCACAACACCATGCCATGTATCCTCTTAACTCAACTCCTACTACTAGCTCTCTAGATCACAGCAAAAGTTCCGGCTGTCATCGTCTTCGGAGACTCCACGGTCGATTCCGGTAATAACAATCAGATCTCGACGCTAATCAAGAGCAATTTTCCGCCTTATGGTCTTGATTTTGAAGGAAGTAAGCCGACATGACGATTTTCCAATAGTCGGATCTTCCTGACTTCATCTCTGAGGCTTTTAATTTAAAACCAAGCATACCCGCATACACCGATCCAATGTATAGTATAAAGGATTTTGCAACTGGAGTTTGCTTCGCAGCGGCCGGAACTGGCTACGACAATGTCACCTCCACTTTGACAGTAAGTCTGTTAAACATATATAATTCGTTACTAGCTAGACACATAAATTATGTTACATTGGTTACTGTATCTTACCGTTGATATCGGTGGCTCGCAGTCTGTAATTCCTTTGTGGGAGGAAATGAAGTTCTACAAAGATTACCAGAAGGCATTGAAGGCGTATCTTGGGGAGGGGAAGGCTAATGAAGTGTTGAGCGAGTCATTGTATTTGGTAGGGCTAGGGACAAATGACTTCGCTCTGGGGCCTTCCCCCTATGGGGTGCTTGCCATTGGTCAGAACCTATGTTTTAAAACTTGCCGAGTTGACTCGGGACTCGGCCGAGTCGACTCGACTCGCTCGTATTTCGAATCGACTTGGCATACAAACTCGGATTTGCATAGTCCGGCGAGTTGACTCGGACAATTGTCCGCGTTGACTCACAGTTCAGCCAAGTCACCCGTTTAAAGGCCGAGTCCAATCAAATTCAAAAAAAAATTTCTGATTTTCTAATGTTTTTTTGTATTTATTTCCTATTTTCAAGTTTATCTTTTAATAAATTTTATTTTTTATAAATTTAAATAAACAATAATCAATTTAATGACTCGCCGAGTCGACTCCAAGTCATCGAGGTGACTCGGCCCAATGGACTCCGAGCCGAGTCCGAGTTCCTAGGTTTAGAACATAGGTCAGAACCTTAAACTTTTTGAATGAGAATCGTTGTATTGAGAGGTACGACAAAGTTGCTACGGAATTCAATGTAAAGTTACAAGTCTTGGTTGTCAAACTAAACAAGGAGCTTCCTGGGATCAATCTGAAGTTTGCAAACACATATAATATCTTCATGATGCGAGTCAGAACCCATCCAAATATGGTAAGTCACTGTCTCCCCATTTATACCCCTTCTTACTGGTTTCAACAAAGAAAGGCTGAGATCTTATTCCCCAAATGGACGGTGGATCTCAACAACTCACACCCGATTTTGGCAAATGCTTTGTCTGGGAGTGCCATGGGACGTGCCATGCACCCACTAGCTATAGATAAGTTATAACACCTCCCCCCGCCACCCCCCCATCCATTGCATGCATTAGCATATCCCACGGTTTTAAATCACGCCATTTTAACGCCGTTAAAGCGGTAACACCACCCCAAACCATTTACCATTATTATTTTCTGAAATTCATTTTTTGGTGGTGGAAACAGGATTCGAGAAAGCAGATGTGGCATGTTGTGGGACCGGAAAGTTCTAGATGAGTTACTTGTGCGAGGAATCAAACCCCGTTTACATGTAACGACAACAACAAAGACATATTGTTTGATTGCAGATCACATAATCAATACTACCCTAACTGAGTTTTTATGATTTGGTACAAAATATGTGATGTGGTGGGGACAACCCTATTTTCAATATGTAATTTATAAAATGATTGTAACAATTTGTTCTATTTTAGTTTGAAATCCAGAGATCTCTTAGGTGTGATCTCTTCGCTAACATCTGCATTTGGCGACGCTGCTGACTTCAGCAAATATGAGCCACGTGACACATTCTTAAGAGGACACTGACCCTATGGATGTTTGGTCATTCGCTAGTTGGACCTATGAAACCAAAAATAAACATGATCAATGATTTCTAAGCATGGGATTGAAGTTATTTCCATGGCTTGATTTTAATAGTAGGAATTTCAACACGACTTCATGACGGGTTTGGGTTGGGGTCGGGTTGATTTTTTTAGTACCTCATCAAAGATGGGTTTGTAATGAGGCTTCGAACAATCTGACTAAACTCGAACCTGACCATTATACTAGGGTTGTGATAAATTGACTAATGCTTTTGTGACTACCATAATGACTAATAGTTGTGGGGCCCACTCACAAATGCATTAAGGGCTGATTTTTGGTGAGGATGACCTTGTCACCATGGAGATAATCCTCACAAAAAATCACCACTTTCTGAAACTTATAACCTTATCAAATTTGGAGTTAAATTTAGGAATGGTTCAAAACAGGGTTTTAAAACTCGGAACTTGGATCTACTCCGAAGTCCATCAGATTAAGCCACTTCGATGACTCGGGAGTCGATTTGATGATTCATTTAATTAATTATTAATTAAATATATAAAAAATAATATTTATTAAAAAGATTTAAAAGATCATAAAATATGGAAATTTTAAGGACAAAAATATCCCATGAACATAAAACCCAAAAATCGGATGGTCGATTGAATAGGAAGACTAGTCAACCCGTCTCCAAAATAGTTCCGGTCATCATTGACCCGAAATTTTAAAAATTAGTTATTTTCTCATAAAAACTTGGAAAATCTCAAATGCGCAGTCTATTTGAGTAACTGGTTGTAAATCGGCTAGTCCACCAGTTCAATGACAGTCCCGATTTTAAAATTTTGTTTAGCAAGCACCCTAAAAATTAGTTGAATTAATACACCTATGTGTTTCTTTAAATTAGAGTCACCCACTTAATTTGACTGTGTTGATTAACACCCAATCAAGAGCCTAAAATTTCATAAAAATCGATTTTCCTCGCCAACAATATAGAATCAATTGCAATAAAATCAATAGAGATAGTTTTATCTTTTATCAATTCTCTAATAAAATGATGTCTAATATCAATATATTTGATCATTTTGTTCTCATTTGAAGCAAAATGAATAATCTTGTCCCTATTCAGAATAAACTTGTATCCATTACCAAACACTAGTATATATATAGTTTCCACCTAAGATGGATGTTACGTTATTTAGGTATTTGGGCTTAAGCACCGTTAGATTCAAAGAGCAGTAATTTTTATTTTTAGTGAGCGGTGATCCAAGAATTATTCAAAAAAAGAAAATAAAAAATGAACCGAACAACGTCCTATTTGAATTTGAAAAAATTCATGAACTTTTTAGAATTATTTTCGGATTATTTAGTTTTGAGCGTGAAAAACAATTTTGAAGGGGCGGAATTTTTAAGCTGCGATTATGTGCCAATGATCGCGTGGAGCCACATATACCCATGGTTGCTTTTTAAATTATTTTTTTAAACCAAATCCTAAACATAGGATGTGGTGAGCGATCATTGGGCATATGATTGCTGCTTAAAAAATTCTGCCGCTTCAAAAATTAACGTATCCCTGGCATGGTTCAAAATCTCGGGATTCAGATTGCCCGATCTGGAGAATCCTAGCAAGAAAACCCCAGTATCGTTCAGATCAGTGTGAGTCGATCCCTATCCTCGTCGCCGGATCCAGAACCGCGGAGACTTTGACCTATGATCCCTGGCCCATTCTCAGTGATGATGGGAGTATGAACGTCAGCGAGACATACGGCCAGTACATCAATGCTCGCGTACCTTTGTTTTGCTGAGTTGGATTTGTCATCGTTGTCTGGGCCAGCTCGTCAAAGACTTGACTTTATGGAATCCGTTTTTGGTTTGTCCATATTATTATATATTT
This sequence comes from Euptelea pleiosperma, assembly GCA_035048495.1. Lineage (NCBI taxonomy): Eukaryota > Viridiplantae > Streptophyta > Magnoliopsida > Ranunculales > Eupteleaceae > Euptelea > Euptelea pleiosperma. Next base: position 12,353,716 of record CM068548.1, on the reverse strand, counting down.
AAGGGTAACCTCATATTGATTTAAAAAAAAAGAAAGGGTAACCTCATATCACAGCGTTCTCACAGGCCACGTGGCATACTCTTAGTGGACGATGACTCTATGGATGTTTGGCCAGTCCCTCAGTGGACCTCTAAACCAAAAATCAACCTGATTAGTGATTTATAAGTGATTCGATTGAAGTTATTTTCATAGGTTGCTTTTAACGGTAAGAATTCGGGCATTATTGAGCGTTATTTGGGTGCAAAGATCTAAAAGTTGTAAATCATTAATCAGGGATATTTTTGGTTTAGAGGTCTATTGAAGGACTGGCCAAACATCCATACGGTCATCGTCCACCAAGAGTGTGACACGTGTCCTGTTAGAACACTGTGATAGAAGCATCTGTCAGAACACTGTGATAGAAGTTGGTGCAGTGTATTCGCATCCTTGTCAAAGATTGTTAGATAAATTGAAAGTAGGGGCCCACTGGTTACTGATCTCCTCTGAGTGGGTTGATTTTTATGTGGACCCCACAAAGGCGTCTAATTAGGGACGTCATTTGGTGTCATAACTCAATATAAGGGTACACAGTTACAGTTATATATTTTCAGTGATAGATTGTTTATTTTATTTTTATATGCTTGTATATCTCAAGGCATTTAAGAAAATCTAAACTTTTTTTTTTTTATTTGCCTAAAAATATTTATTAGTGGGTGCCCAATGCCCACGGCACTCTTCAACGAAGCATTTGCCAAAATCGGGTCATTCTTTACTGAAGCCTATAAGAAGGGGAGACAACTGAACTACCTTATTATATGGATTTTTATATTGGATAGTTGTGAAGTATCTAACCTAACTTTTATTTTATCTATTTTTCTAAAGGGTCGGGCTACTCCAGGGACCCCCAATTTGGCGTACCCACATAGAAGATGAATCAATGGCTGATTTCTAATCACCCTTACAAAAAATTAGCCCATTCCGAAATTTCTATCCCCGTCAAATGTGTTTTTCAAGTTACACGGTAAAAATAAACGGTTCATAATTCTTCAACTTCTAAACCAGTCTATGAATATCGGAATGATTTAAATTTTTGTGAGGATGATCTCCTCACCATAGAGATCATCCTCACCAAAAATCAGCCATTGATTCATCTTCTATGTGGGTACGCCAAGGTGGGGGTCAAAAAATGGGGGTTCCAAGAGATATGAACCACGACAAGTTTTGCACAATCCCCCGATTTCAACTAATGACGGTGTATATGCTTTTCGATAATTTCCTAGTCTTGTACATTTGACCAACAAAATTCAACAAAACCCTAGATTAATTCTTAGACAATAACGTCTCCAATATATTTAATGCTTACTGAAGTCCCTTATTAATTGTTTTGATCTCTCCATCACGGTTGAGGCATCTCCCCAACTCCCAATCATTGAGTGACATGTGGAGGGTAGCGCACTGTCAACTTGGACGGCTTGTTGAACATGGAAAATAAAAAAAAAGAGTAGGGACAGCTTGCACAGGCAACTGTTTTTATTTTATCAACTCCACTTGGTAAGGTCATTGAATCAACCTGCCCGGCAACATTTGGATAAGTTTAAAGCTCGCAATAAACCTTATTTTTAACAGTTTTTAAGCACTTAAAAAAAAAAAAAAACTGTGTTCAGTAAAAATTAAAAAGCACTTTATTTAAAACTTAATAGACTTCCGTATCGCCCATGGCACCGTTGGAGTCCAACACTTTCTCCATGTTCATTAAATGATATTTTCTAGGTATTTTGGTAACAGCCCCCCTGAAATTTGATATACTTTCAAACTTTAGGATTACCTCCCCCATTACGTTATGTTCTGTTTAACTTTTAGAAAATAATGGCCGTCATTTTTCTGAAAAAATATTTTGAAAAGAAGTCCATTATTTCCGTTATAAATTTTATTGAAAATTTTTGTTATTTTCTACAGTTTTGCCCCTGAGCGTTAAAAGTGGTAAGGCCCCCAGTCCGTTATACTGTTAAAACGGCTCCTTTTAAACATTGATCTATAGATCCGAGGATGACGATCTTCCTATCAATCTGCTCTATCTATTTTTGGCCTAACCAACCGCTGAACGCCGATGTAATGTTATGAACTGGGATTACGGTCCATTTCGGACCATGGACCCACAATGATTAAATGCTTTCTTTGGAGAAAAACTTCGTTCACAGTCACAGCCACACAATTCTCGATACATACCAGAGGTTTTTTTGCCACCTATTTTTAATTTTTTTTATTACAAAAGCCAAAAAGAACTGGGATACGTGCCGAGAATCATGTGGCTGTAAACAGCTTCAGTCACAGTTCTTTAGATTGCTCACGTCAAAATTCGCTACCTGTCGACAGTAAGGACAGAGGATGACCGCCAACAATATGAGCCGACATTTTTATTGGACGGTGACTGTGGATGTTTTGCAAATCCCTAGGTGGAAGACCTACACATAAAACATCAGCTTGATTAGTGGAGCCACTTAATAATAGTATGCTGCCATTAATAGAGGATAAAGTGGGACCTTCGTTATTTGACAAGAGAATATCCTCAGGTGATGTTATCATTTATTTTTCATAAAGGGTCGGGATCAGGGGACAACTATTTGATTTTAGTGGGCCATGTTTCAACCATATTTTCTCTATTTTAAAAGCGGAAACTTGAGCGGCAATGTTGGTTTTCTAGCCGTTGATTTGAGAAGTTCTAATAGTGGGCTTGAACGAATTCATAAACCTGTTCACGAAACCCATTATACTTTTTTTCTTTAAGAAATAAAAATTAAAAATCACGCCCACTGCCCGTAATATTCGCCAACTCAACAACAACTCAAAGTCTTTGCCGATCCGGCATCGGCAAAGACTTTGAGAGAGATATTGGAAGGATTTTGAGAGGGATCCTATCAAACTTTGTATGGGAGTATGGGACCGGTTCTATACAAACCAGATTCCTTGATCAAAGACCTCAAAACCATAACTTGCAGACGAAGCTAAACATTGTGAGCCACTTATCTTCTAGAAGTGCACCACGTGTTGCCATATGATTTGTCAATATGTCATGCAATAATGCAAACCCATTTTGACTAACTATGAACTTTGGACAATTTAGCTAGGTACTATCTACGGCTCAAATTCTCCCTTAATATAGCCTAGGGCTATGCCCCACACCACAATGTTACCGACAGACCAACTGATCACCGTTCAATGAATCAGTGAGAATCTCGGAAAAGTCATAAAATGAAGATATGTTTGATATTATCATCTAAAAATTGCATAAATATTAGGCAGTATGCAGGCGGCAGGCCCAGCCGCCTAGGTGACTGACCAAGAGAAGCTCAGTTCCCTCAACTCAATTCCTCCGGCCAAATTCAGATAAAAGGATGGAAGACGCCGGAAAACCATCGAACAATGCGTCGAAACAGCGGCCATCGCCGCAGATAGAAGGATCCGAATCTGACCGTGTTGGTAATATTGTACCAGCAGTAGCATTCTTCTTGGCGGGCACGGCCGTTGCACTCCTCATCAACTCTCCTGGTAAGTTCGACAAAAACCCTGTTCTCTACAGCACCTATATCGCGTCCCTCCATGTAACCTTGTTTCTTGGAATCGGCTTGTCTTTGCACTTGATCGCTTTTCCCACGAGTCCCTCAACTGTTTGGTTCCAGAAAAGGTTGATGTGGACCGGCCTCATTTTCATATCGCTTACTTGCATTCTTCGGACCTGCATAGCCAACCCCATGTATCTCGTTGGGTTCGCTTGTCTCGTTTCCCTGTCTGTGATTTTTCTAATAGTTATTGTTCTCATGGTCGCCTGGAAATTAGAACACCCAACCCCGACTATACACTCATCAGGTTCCCCGGTGTAAAATCAAAAGGTCTTGTGTTGTTTCTGGTCTGTGATTGAGGAAGCGGTATAAATAGCTGTTTTGGCTCTATCAAAGCGCTATAATAGTTATAGTTCTCATGGTCGCCTCGAAATTAGAACACCCAACCCCGATTATACATGGAAATTGATTCGATTCCATGGGCGCAATTAGTTGTTAGTGTTTACAGTTTCACAGTGAGGAATAAGGAAGGTCTTGTGTTTCTAGCCTTCGATGAGAGTCGATCTTGTGTTTTGGTCTTGTTCTCAGCGTTTTTAGTCTTGTTGATCTTATGTAGTAGCTTCACTGATGTACGTTTATGTTTTATCTATAGTAAGAACTTTTCCTTTTTAACAAAAAACAAAAAAGGCAGGTGTTGAGCTGTTCATTTCGCTTCCCTTGTTCTTCTTATTTTACTGATAGACATTCTGTTATGCAATTTGATTTTGGGAAATGGGTTTGAAAGATTGGAGAAAATGGCACATAACGTCGTCTCTCTGTGTTGCATTTAATTCAGTCAAGAATCAAGATGGACATCGACGTCCATGTTAGAAGAGACAGGAATCGCCTGCTCTGGTGCACATGAGCCATGCGCCTAAATAATTTGACTGGAGAATGTTCCTAAAAGCATTGTTGCACTTGCCCCACATAAAAAACCCTAATTCTAAGGGACGACGACGACTGTCCCACAAAAAACCCAAAGTTTTTTGGATAATGTATGAGTTTTTTTTCTACTCCCATTTGGTGTGTAGGTCCCACCAAGAGACAAAGAGTTAGTGGGGGCCTACAAGAGTGTGGCAAGTGGCATTTGTAAAGCATGGTTGATCAATCACTGCTTGAGCGAATTCATTTAAATGTTTTATGTAATTAGAGATACACATGGTTAATTAATGGATTGGTTGTTGCATTGATGATGGTACTCGTGACAGTGGAAACTAGGGCCGTCAATGGATTGGGTTCGGATCGGATCAAGGTAGGTCCAAACCTGATCCAGTATTTTATCGGTTCACAAATCTAGATTCAGACCTGATCCTATAAGCTATTGGATTGGATCGGGCCGGGTGACCTAAATTTGATGAAAAATACAAAATACAAATTCTTAAGTCAGATAACAAATTGTAGAAGATTTATCATATACATTCATTAATATAATTTTTTTTATTAATAATATATAAAAGATATAACTTTCAGGGACCCTTGGATTCAAAAAAAATATGTGCAGTTTGAGGTCATGCATTGACCATTGGATTCGAAAAAATTCAAAAAAAAAAACAACTATGGTTCACTAGGCAACAACTGCGTGGATCTCTTGAATGCAATGGTCAATGGCCTCAACCACACATATTATGATGTAATAATGACATCGTAAATAAGTACATTATATGATGTCATTATTGTCTCTAAGTGATACGCGCGCACTGTCCTAAAGCGAAGATTCACCCCTACTACTGTACGACAGTTCTGCAGGCGTTCGCTCTCTAGGATACAACCCGCCACGTGCTAAAAGGGTATTCCTATTTGGCTCTACACCGCGAACTTGACGAATATAATGTCCTCAAAGAAGTAGACGAGTACAGACATATGATTCAATAGAATAAGAGATGGGTGTACAAACAGTCACCAAAACCATGGACGGTGTCTTCTGAATGAAGAGTCACCATGGAGAAAGTTCGAGGAACGGTTGTGTCTAAAACGTTTAAAACACACGGGCATAAAAAGATAGGCAATTAAGCCCCAATCCCAAGCCCAAGTTTGGCCCGACTCGACGCAGTGTGTGTGTTTTGCGCATACAGTATGCGCGCTAAGGATTTCTAGAGTCTTGGACCAAATCCCTCTTGGAAGGCCTTACATTTCCCATGGGCCCTTGCGTGTGCAAGAACCCACCAAGTCTCTTAAGACTCAAGTCTAAAAGAGTAATTTATAATTCACCCATGACATATGTGATAGCTATATGGCTAATAAAACCATAATCACAAAGCTTGGTCACGTGTTACTTAACTACTCGTTACTGTATCTTTAGCTAAAATTAATGAATCGATCCAAACCATTTAATTTGAGTCACATCTTTCAACCGTCCAAATTTGTGATTGCTTTTAGTCCATTTGCTTGAATCTAGAGCTAGGTGCTATTGGTGCACCTGAGGTGGACCATGCACTCTAGGATCGCTAGAATATAATATGTGCCATACACTAGGGTGACAATATCATTCTCGACAGAGTCCATGCACTCAGATCCAATGGTTAAAAATAATTAATCACGTTGATTTTTGGTCCACCTAGGGTTTGGCCAAACATCCATATGGTCAATGGTATCTAAAAATGTGCGATGGTGGCTCATACAAATGTTCAACTTTAAAGTGTACCTAGAGAGTTTTGAACCGAGGACACTTAGATTCATGTGTGTCATTTAATTCTTCTGTAAAGTATTTCTAGTGGGTTTTGAACATAGGACACTTAGATTTAATTATGATGCATTTACATCACCATCTTCCTCCACACTTTCGTGCTCTTGTTGTAACATTTGAAAATCCAATGTTCCTTCCAAAATTTGTTTCTTTACATGGGTTGCATCTCTAAACAAATTGCTTATTATAGAGAATTTGATAACTAAAAAGTAGATTTTGGTAAACTAGTGTGTAATGTGCAAATTCAATGGTGAGAACACGAACTAGCTTCTATTACATTGTGGCTTTACTAGGCAGATTTGGTCTTAGTTTTTAGATCAAGTGGGTTTTCTTTAGACCATGTCGGGAATAATTGGAGTATTGTTGGCTAGCTAGCCCTAGGTTGCTTTATCTAACAGGGACAACAAGCTGTGGGAAATGTTGCCCTTTGCCATCATTTGGAGCATGTGGATGGAGAGGAATAAGAGAATTTTTCAAGGAAAGGATAACACTCTTAGGAAACTATCACTAGTATAAAAGCATACCTCTTTAGTTGGAACAACATTTTCCCTAAAGTGAGAGGCTCAATACTTTCCTTTATTTTAGTGGTTTACATACCCTCTTCTTTGTATTTTTTTTTTCAGGTCACCTTGATCTCTCCTTTTCAACATATTTATGGACTTATAAAAAAGATATTTACAATTGTGTGTGTTGCAATGTCTTAGAACTCTACGAAACAAATATCTATAGCTGATCAACTACAAAATTAGAGTTACAATTTTAGACAAAATTGCAGTAGAATTCAAATAGCGAAAAACTATTCACTGAAGATACCAAATTGGCCTTTACCAGTGCCAATAACTACTATTTATTGTGATTGTCATGCTAAGATAGCAAATGCAAAATACAATTATTCACTAAAGAAATCAAAACTATTGATTTTCTAAAATCAAATCATAACTTAGAATATTCTTTAACGAAAAGAAAAAAAAAAGAGATAATTCATAAAACATGAGGGGGATGGGTTTTAAGACAAAAATTGAGAAAATTATCTGAATGAAAACTCAACCTATGTGACTGATGATCTTAATATCTAAATTCAATAGAAAAACTAATTGAAAATGATTAGTGATAAGCACTATATCGGAGACTTGTCTCCTTTTCATTTTTATAGTATAAATAGTAGTATATACCTGTAGATGAGAATTAAAAATTCTTAATGAATCTATAGCCAGTTTCAGATTGGGTTTGAAACTATACATTTGTTGTGTTTTACTCTTGTATAAAATATTTTTTTTATTAATACATAATTAAATCAATCCACAACTTTTTATGATCGTATTTCATCTCATTTTTGACATCCATATCGTTGCTAGTGCACTAGCTAACATTAGCGACCACTTCGTATGCCAATCGTAGGGAAGAATTCGTTTCTTGGTTTGAGTAGCTAGGGTTGTTGAAACTACATCTGACAGGTGTGTTGTATTTGTAGAGAGTATTGCTATATAGGTACTCTGTGTATTTCTTTGTCCGAGAGATTATGTATATTCTCTAAAGGAGGGGACTTGGGATTTTACTAGTACAATGACAGAGTGAAAGGGAGGAAATTATTGTAACTCTAAATCTTTAGAGACAATGAAACACTTGTTCTTAGCCGTGAACGTATATATAGGTACATTGTTGATCCACATAAATATGTTGTGTTTGTGTGATTAATCTTATTGGTTCTCTACTTTTTATGTTCGTGGGAGGTCAATTTCCAACAGAATTAACTGCAACAAAAATCTCATTCCAATGTTGAAGAAGGGTACTTTTGTCTTTTCGGTCATTTTTGGATGTTCCACGACAATCAACGACTAAGAAGAAGTAAAGTGGATGGAAGATAGGGGTATCTCAAATTTCAAGGATTGGAGATATGTCAAAAATTCCCAAAATTTTATCTTTCGTGATATGAGAACAAAGGTTGAGGTTGCAGTGTTCAAGCCTACACTTACTGAAAAACTAATCATGTTGGCCCAAATCATGGGGAACCAATCATTGGTTCCACAAATTGGGGCCATTACCGCTTTTTTCCATTATAACATCCGTTATAATTAATTGTAATGCACATGGACAAAATTTTAAATAACAAAAAATTTGAAAAGGCAGCACTAAAATTCAAAATTCGAAATTTGAATTACAATTTTCAATAAAATTTCTCTTTTTTTTTTCCACAAAGTTATTCATAATATAACGACCATTAAAAAGGCTGTTATAACGAAAATAATGGCTGTTATTTTCTGAGCTTTAATACGGTTCATAACGTAACGGGGTAGGTCTGAATCCATTATAACGGCTGCTATTTTCGTTACAACGGCTGTTTTTTAAACCATGGTGATGCAAGGACTTTGTGACAAAACGACAAATAATTTTTAAATATAATTAATAAAAATGTGCAGTTGAGACTTTTGACTGTTCTTGCGTTGTATAGGTACCGGTCATCAAACTTTTTCTTGCTCCTACCCTTCCAAAGTGCCATGTGGCAACTCTTTGGGCACTACTGACCCATGAATGTTTGGCCCACCCCTTGGTGAAAGTACACACCAAAAATTCATTTTGTTGGTGATATATAACCTTTGGATTCAGGCAATATTTTCATCATAGGCTTCCTGAACAAGCCCATATGTGGTTTTCAAGCCCATGATGGAAAAAGTAATCGAATCCAGTGGCTAGAAATAACCAATCAAGCTTATTTTTATGGGCAAATCCACCAATGGATGCAAACACGGCTTATGGATCCAATGGTTACAATTCAGCTAATTAGGTTGACTTTTCAAAGAGACCTGTGAGATAACGTGAATTCTAACAGATGTTTCAAAACCTGAACAAAGCTTATCCAAATGCCATGAAAATTAAAGATGTACATACCTTCGATATGAGGACGATTCTTCCAATAAAGATCAAAGGGCCCGGATCAACCCATCACCCTCCAACTCGATGGAACTAATGACCCTACAATCAGTATAGCAAATCAGCAAGGAGAGAGAGAGAGAGAGAGAGAGAGAGAGAGAAGAGAGAGAGTGAGAGAGAGAGAGAGAGAGAGAGAGAGAGAGAGAGAGAGAGAGAGAGAGAGAGAGAGAGAGAGAGAGAGAGAGCTGCATTGCAGGGAGATACCTCCATCGCAGGTCCTTGGATTTTCAGGTTTTCTTTCGGTGAAGATGTCAGTTGTTTATATGGTATGTATATATAGAGTTATAGACGAAGACTACAATCTGAGTGCACCAAAGTCAACAGAACACGTGTCGCACATACATGCATGGATGGACCCACCTGAACCTTGGTGATTTGATTATCATAATCTAACTTGTTGGACCAAGTCTTACGACAAGTCAACTAATGAGTTATAACAAAAAAATTGCAGCTAAAGCGCGTGGGTCATAGTACTTCTCTAGACCGCGTGATTCTCCCTACGCGGACATCGGAGGGTGTTTCGGTAATTTAAAAGGGTTCGTTCGGTGGAGCCGCTATTTTGTTGACGAGCCGTGTTAGAGTATGCGGTTGGACTGTACATCTTCAAAATGCACGACCTGACTAGTATCTCGAGGACTTACAATCCAATGGATTTGACCTAAAGTCCCCACCATCTGCTCGTGTGGATCCCACTTTTTTGGGTAAAAAAAAAACTTAAAAAAAAAGAAAGCGGAGGGGTGTGGAGTGTGGACCAGTGGACCTCAAATGCCGTGTGGACTCACACGTCTAAAGAGAAAATTTCTTGGTGAAAGAGCAAAGACGTCTATTCTGAGAACTTTCTTGGGGAAAACGGAGTAAGACATGTATGTGGGTACGCCAAATGGTTGTTAATCCCTAGGTGGACCTAACCAAAAATCAGCTTGATTAGTGATTTCTAGCCGTTGATTGGACTTATGTATAGAAGTTTACAACCTATGAATGGAGACAAAATCTTTCAATTATAATGGAGAGAGATTTTCTCTCTACTACAGATGGAGAGATTTTCTATCTATATAACTAGGACAAAACTAAAGAAATATCTTCCTGCGTGGATCCTCTCGAAAGTAGTTTGTGGGCCATGCCAAGGACTGGTCATAAGCATCCAATGGGCCTGGCCTACAGTCCTTGGGAGAGATCAAACAGCGATGTGGGCCTCTATTGGACAACATCTACCACATGTACCTTATGAGATACAATATGTTAATGCTGTCCATGCTGGTACAAAAGTACTGTAGATTCCAAAATTTTGACGGGCTTTGCTGACCGTTAAGATGACCTAATATTTTATGAAATAGAGATCATCATGCTACAGTGACGCTTGGGGATATTTGGGTTGATTCGACCGAGTACATGGAGAGATTTTATAAAGACGTTTTTGGAAATATTTAAGTAATTGAAGAGATTTTCTCTCAATTACATGGAGAGATTTTCTCATGGAGAGATTTCATGAAGCTGCAATTTTGCTTAAAACTTTTCAACTCCATAAATTATGTTACATTGGTTACTGTATCGTACCGTTGATATCGGCGGCTCGCAGTCTGTAATTCCTTTGGGGGAGGAAATGAAGTTCTACAAGGATTACCAGAAGGCATTGAAGGCGTATCTTGGGGAGGGGAAGGCTAATGAAGTGTTGAGCGAGGCATTGTATTTGATAGGGCTAGGGACAAAAATGACTTCGCTCTGAATGAACTACTACATATTACCCGACCGGGCATTGCAGTACACTGTTCAACAGTTCGGGAACTTCCTCCTCGGGATTGCTGAAAAGTTCATTAAAGAGCTCTATAGCCTGGGAGCTCGGAATATTGGTATCCGTGGCCTTCCCCCTACGGGGTGCTTGCCATTGGTCAGAACCTTAAATTTTTTGAATGGGAATCGTTGTATTGAGAGGTACAACAAAGTTGCTACGGATTTCAATGTAAAGTTACAAGTCTTGGTTGTCAAACCAAACAAGGAGCTTCCTGGGATCAATCTGAAGTTTGCAAACACATATGATATCTTACTCGATGCGATTCAGAACCCATCCAAATATTGTAAGTCACTGTCTCCCCGTTTATACCCCTTCTTACCGGCTTCAACAAAGAAAGGCCGAGATCTTATCCCTAAATGAATGGTGGATCTCAACAACTCACACCTGATTTTGGCAAATATTTTTTCGGGGAGTGCCATGGGGACGTGCCATGCACCCACTAGCTATATATAAGTGATAACATGCAGCTCCTGAGCGCCACATTGCATGCATTAGCATATCCCATGGTTTAAAATCACACCATTTTAACAATTTTAACGCCGTTAAAACGGTAACACCACCCCAAACCATTTACCGTTATTATTTTCTGAAATTCATTTTTTGGTGGTGGAAACAGGATTCAAGAAAGCAGATGTGGCATGTTGTGGGACCGGAAAGTTCTAGATGAGTTACTTGTGCGAGGAATCAAACCCCGTTTACATGTAACGACAACAACAAAGACATATTGTTTGATTGCAGATCACATAATCAATACTACCCTAACTGAGTTTTTATGATTTGGTACAAAATATGTGATGTGGTGGGGACAACCCTATTTTCATTATGTAATTTATAAAATGATTGTAACAATTTGTTCTATTTTAGTTTGAAATCCAGAGATCTCTTAGGTGTGATCTCTTCGCTAACATCTGCATTCAGTGGCGCGGCTGACTTCAGCCAATATGAGCCACGTGACACATTCTTAAGAGGACACTGACCATATGGATGTTTGGTCAATCACTAGTTGGACCTACCAAACCAAAAATAAACATGATCAATATAATGATTTCTAAGCGTGGGATTGAAGTTATTTCCATGGCTTGATTTTAATAGTAGGAATTTCAACATAACTTCAGGTCGGGTTTGGGTTAGAGTCGGGTTCATTTTTTTAGTACCTGATCAAAGATGGGTTTGTAATGAGGCCTCGAACAATCTGACTAACCTAGCTCGGACCTGGCCATTATACTAGGGTTGTGATAAGTTAATTGACTAATGCTTTTGTTACTAACATAATAACTAATAGTTGTGGGGCCCACTCACAGATGAGTTAAGGGCTGATTTTTGGTGAGGGTCACTCTCGTCACCATGGAGATAATCCTCACAAAAAATCACCACTTTCTGAAACTTATAACCTTATCAAATTTGGAGTTAAATTTAGGAATGTTTCAAAACAGGGTTTAAAACTTGGAACTTGGACTCTACTCAGAAGTCCATCAGATTAAGTCACTTCGATGACTCGGGAGTCGATTTGATGATTCATTAAATTAATTATTAATTAAATATATAAAATATAAAATTTATTAAAAAGCTTTAAAAAATCATAAAATATGGAAATTTTAAGGACAAAAATATCCCGTGAACATAAAACCTAAAAATTGGATGGTTGATTGAATAGGAAGACTAGTCAACCCGTCTCCAAAATGTTCCGGTCATCATTGACCCGAAATTTTAAATATTAGTTTTTTTTCTCATAAAAACTCAGAAAATCCCAAATGCGCGGTCTATTTGAGTAACCGGTCAATGACAATCCCGATTTTAAAATTTTGTTTAGCAAGCGCCCTAAAAATCAGTTGAATTAATACACCCATGTGTTTCTTTAAATTTGGGTCACCCACTTAATTTGACTGTGTTGATTAACACCCAATCAAGAGCTTGAAATTTTATAAAAATCGGTTTTCCTAGCTAACAATGTAGAGCCAATTGCAATATAATCAATAGAGATAGTTTTATCTTTTACCTATTATCTAATAAAATGATGTCTAATATCAATATGTTTGATCATTTTGTTTTCATTTGAAGCAAAATGAATAATCTTGTCCCTATTTAGAATAAACTTGTATCCATTACCAAACACCAATATATATATAGTTTCCACCTAAGACGTATGTTACATTATTTGGGTATTAGGGCTTAAGCACCGTTAGATTCAAAGAGCAGTAATTTTTATTTTTACTGAGTGGTGATCCATGAATTATTCAAAAAAAGAAAAAAAAAATGAACCGAACAACGTCCTATTTGAATTTGGAAAAATTCACACGTTTGACCATGAATGAATAATTCACCAACTTTTTAGAATTATTTTCGGATTATAGAATTATTTTCGGATTATTTAGTTTTGAGCGTGAAAAACAATTTTGAAGGGGCGGAGATTTTTAAGGTGCGATTATGTGCCAATGATCGCGTGCAGCCACATATACCCATAGTTGCTTTTTAAATTATATTTTTTAAACCAAATCCTAAACATAGGATGTGGTGAGCGATCATTGGGCATATGATTGCTGCTTAAAAATTCTGCCGCTTCAAAAATTAACGTCTCCCTGGCATGCTTCAAAATCTCGGGATTCAGATTGCCCGATCTGAAGAATCCTAGTAAGAAAACCCCAGTATCGTTCAGATCAGTGTGAGTCGATCCCTATCCTCGTCCCCGGATCGAGAACCGCGGAGACTTTGACCTATGATCCCTGGCCCATTCTCAGTGATGATGGGAGTATGAACGTCAGCGAGACATACGGCCAGTACGTCAATGCTCGCCTACCTTTGTTTTGCTGAGTTGGATTTGTCATCGTTGTCTGGGCCAGCTCGTCAAAGACTTGACTTTATGGAATCCGTTTGTGGTTTGTCCATATTATTATACATTTAAGGGTAACCTCATATCACAGCATTCTCACATGCCACGTGGCATATTCTTAGTGGACGATGACTGTATGGATGTTTGGCCAGTCCGTCAGTGGACCTCTAAACCAAAAATCAACCTGATTAGTGATTTATAATTGATTCGATTGAAGTTATTTTCATGGGTTGCTTTTAACGGTAATAATTCAAGCATTATTGAGCGTTATTTGGGTGCAAAGATCTAAAGGTTGTAAATCATTAATCAGGCATATTTTTGGTTTAGAGATCTATTGATGGACTGGCCAAACATCCATACGGTCATCGTCCAGCAAGAGCATGCCACGTGTCCTGTGTGAACACTGATAGAAGCATCTGTCAGCACACTGTGATAGAAGTTGGTGCGGTGTATTCGCATCCTTGTCAAAGATTGTTAGATAAATTGAAATTAGGGGCCTACTGGTTACTGATCTCCTCTGAGTGGGTTGATTTTTATGTGGACCCCACAAAGGCGTCTAATTAGGGACGTCATTTGGTGTGTCATAACTCATTATAAGGGTACACATTTATATATTTTCAATCATAGATGGTTTATTTTATTTTTATATGCGTGTGTATCTCAAGGCATTTAAGAAAGGAAAAAGATGTAACAAGGTATGCGTGAAACTGTTTTATTTGCGGAAGCGGCATTTTTTGTAGTCACCACTGTCATCTGGGCCCACTGACCGCATGGTTGCATTTTTTGAATGCAACCATTTTTTGAGTACTAAAACCAATGGCTAAAAACCATTAAACAAGCTGGTTTTTAATATGAATGTCTATTAAGGGGTCGGCAAAACATCCATGCGGTCAGTGGGCCCAGATAACAGCAGTGACTACCAAACCTGCCGCTTCCGCAAATGAAAAGATCTCAGGTATACCTTGTTACATCACGACCCTTTAAGAAAATCTAAACTTTTTCTTTTTTTCTTATTGGGTGCCATACCCATGGCACTCCTCAACAAAGCATTCGGCAAAATCGTGTATGAGTAGCTGAGATCTACCGTCCAATTAGGGGATAAGATCTCGGCTCTTCTTTACTGAAGCCTATAAGAGGGGGAGACAACTGAACTACCTTATTATATGGATTTTTATATTGGATTTGTGAAGTATCTAACCTAACTTTTATTTTATGATCTATTTTTCTAAAGGGTCCACTACTCTAGGGACCCCCAATTTGGCGTACCCACATAGAAGATGAATCAATGGCTGATTTCTGATCACCCCTACAAAAAATCAGCCCATTCCGAAATTTCTAACCCCGTCGAATGTGGTTTTCAAGGTACACGGTAAAAATGAACGGTTCATAATTCTTCGACTTCTAAACCAGTCTATGAATATTAGAATGATTTAAATTTGTGTGAGGATGATCTCCTTACCATAGAGATCATCCTCATAAAAAATCAGCCATTGATTCATCTTCTATGTGGGTACGCCAAAGTGGGGGTCAAAAATGGGGGTGTCTCAACCTTTTCTAAAAGAAGTTATGAACCAAGGCAAGTTTTGTACAATCCCCGGATTTCAAACTAATGATGGTGTATATACTTTTTGATAATTTCCCAGTCTTTTACATTTGACCAACAAAATTCAACAAAACCCTAGATTAATTCTTAGACAATAACGTCTCCAATATAGTTAATTGTTTGGATCTCTCTATCACGGTTGAGGCATCTCCCCCAACTCCCAATCATTGAGTGACATGTGGAGGGTAGCGCCCTGTCAACTTGGACGGTTGGTTGAAGCTAACATGAAAAAAAACACAAAAAAGAAGAGACAGCTTGAACGTGCAACTGTCTTTATTTTATCGACTCCACTTGGTACGCTCATTGAATCAACCTTCCCGGCAACATTTGGATAAGTTTAAAGCTCGCAATAAACCATGTTTTTTAACAGTTTTTACGCACTTATAAAAAAAAAACTGTGTTCGGTAAAATTTAAAAAGCACTTTTTTTAAAACTTAATAGGCTTCCGAATCGCCCATGGCACCGTTGGAGTCCCAACACTTTCTCCATGTTCGTTAAATGATATTTTTAGGTATTTTGGTAACACCCCCCCTGAAATTGGAAGTACCCCCCTGCTCAAATCAACGGTCCATTTTGGACGATGAACCCACTATACATCGTACAATGATTAAATGCATTAATTTTTTGGAGAAAAACTTCGTTCACATCACAGCCACACAATTCTCGACACGTACCAGAGGTTTTTTACCACCTATTTTTAAATTTCTGACATTCCCAAAAAAAGTAATGAAATTTCTCCATGACCAATTTAAAAGGTGAAAAGATTGACTGTTTCTCCTGAAAAGGTTGACAAACACCATTTTAAAGGGCATTTGTACTAGACAGACGCCTTTTAAAAGGGTGTTTTCCCATAGCGGAGTAAAGCTTTTGTCCCTATACGAGCCACATGGCACACTCTTATCGGACAATGACCGTATGGATGTTTGGCAAATCACTAGGTGGACCTACACACCTAAAAAGAAACATGATTAGTGGTTTATAAGCATTGGATTGAAGTTATTTTCATGGGTTGATTTTAATCGTAAGAACTTGAGTGCAAAGATCCAAAGGTTGTAAATTACTAATCAGGCTGATTTTTGGACTGCAGGTCCATGAAGGGACTGATCAAACATCCATACGGTCAACATCCACTAAGAGTGTGCCACGTGCTCGTATTGGGACAAAAGTTTTACTCCTTTATGGGAAACGCCCTTTTAAAGGGCGTTTAAAAGGGCGTTTGTCAAGGAAAAACACCATTTAAAAGGGCGTTTGTCAGGGAAAAACACCATTTAAAAGAGCGTTTGTCAGCCTTTTCAGCTTTTTCAATTAATCTTTTCACATTTTATATCTGTTGGGAAGAAACGCCCTTCCAAAGAGGCGTTTAGTTACTTTTTTGGGATTCTCACAATTTTATTTTTTGTTTTTGTAAATCGATTAAAATTTTTTTTCTTATTAGAAATTTTTCGTTTTTTTAATTACAAAAGCCAAAAAGTACTTGGATACGTGCCTTGGATACGTGCCCGAGAATTATGTGGCTGTGAGCAGCTTCGGTTACAGTTCTTTAGATTGCTCACGTCAATATTCTCAATATACGGCGCAAGAACCTTCTAGTAGCCCCGAGTACGCAAAGTACCGACGCTAAACTAATTTGAGAAAAATATTTATTGATGTCGAAAGAATCTTTGCATTAACCATGTGTTTCTTGACTAAACTTCGCTGCCTGTTGACAGTCAGCACAGCGGATGACCGCCAACAATATGAGCCATGTGGAACATTTTTTTAGGTGGACGACCTACACATAAAAAATCAACTTGATTAGTGGAGCCACTTAATAATAGTATGCTGCCAGTAATAGAGGATAAAGTGGGACCTTCGTTATTTGACAAGAGAATATCCTCCGTTGATATTATCATTTATTTTTTTCATAAAGGGTAGGGATCAGGGGACAACTATTTTTGACAACCATTTTGGCGGACCACATAGAAGATGAATCAAGGGCTGATTTTTGGTGAGAATGATCTCCTCACCATATGGATCAGCCCAATGTTACATTTCTAACCCCGTCAAATGGTTTTCAAGTTACATGGAAAAAATAGACGGTCCGTAATTCTTCAACTTCTAAACCAGTCTATGAATATTAGAATGATTTGAATTTGTCTGAGATCATCCTCACCAAGAATCAGCCATTGATTCATCTTCCATGTGGGTCCGCCAAATGGTTGTCCCCCGATCCCGACCCTTTCAAAAAGTAGGGTTCTTTCGATCCATCGAGAAGGACGCTAAAAGAAAACTCCGTGCGACCTAGCCTCATTGACTTGACAGAAAGCCTAAGTGGGCCATGTTTCAACCATATTTTCTCCATTTTAAAAGCGGAAACTTGAGCGGCACTGTTGGTTATCTAGCCGATGATTGGAGCAGTTTTAATCGCGGGCTTGAACGAATTCATAAACCTGTTCACGTAACCCATTATACCTTTTTCTTTAAGAAATAAAAAATTAAAAATCACGCCCACTGCCCGTAATATACGCCAACTCATGAACGACAACTCAAAGTCTCGGTCGATCCGGGATCGGAGCCCAGCGATCCAATCCAAAATGGATCCTCTCGACCCGAGATCACTGTTTCCCCCAAAAATAACTCACTTTGTCTCGGGCAAGATGAGCTGATCCTGTTCTGGATCAGACCGATCCGGATCGGGATCGTAGCCCACCGATATCCCGAGAGTTCTAACCATGGTTGGCCTTCACAGGCCTGTTCTTGAAGCCGATGACAGGTAAATGATCAAATCCTATGTAAAACTTGAGAGAGATATTGGAAGGATTTTGAGAGGGATCCTATCAAACTTTGTATGGGAGTATGGGACCGGTTCTATACAAACCAGATTCCTTGATCAAAGGCCTCAAAACCTTAACTTGCAGACGAAGCTAAACATTGTGAGCCACTTATCTTCTAGAAGTGCACCACGTGTTGCCATATGATTTGACAATATGTCATGCAATAATGAAAACCCATTTTGACTAACTATGAACTTTGGACAATTTAGGTACTATCTACGGCTCAAATTCTCCCTTAATATAGCCTAGGCCTAGGCCCCACACAACAATGTTACCGACCGACCAACTGATCACCGTTCAATGACTCAGTGAGAATCTTGGAAAAGTCATAAAATGAAGATATGTTTGATATTATCATCTAAAAATTGCATAAATATTAGGCAGTATGCAGGCCCAGCCGCCCAAGTGACTGACCAAGAGAAACTCAGTTCTCTCAACTCAATTCCTCCGGCCAAATTCAGATAAAAGGATGGAAGACGCCGGAAAACCATCGAACAATGCGTCGAAACAGCGGCCATCGCCGCAGATAGAAGGATCCGAATCTGACCGTGTTGGTAATATTGTGCCAGCAGTAGCATTCTTCTTGGCGGGCACGGCCGTTGCACTCCTCATCAACTCTCCTGGTAAGTTCGACAAAAACCCTGTTCTCTACAGCACCTATATCGCGTCCCTCCATGTTACCTTGTTTCTTGGAATCGGCCTGTCTTTGCACTTGATCGCTTTTCCCACGAGTCCATCAACTGTTTGGTTCCAGAAAAGGTTGATGTGGACCGGCCTCATTTTCATATCGCTTACTTGCATTCTTCGGACCTGCATAGCCAACCCCATGTATCTCGTTGGGTTCGCTTGTCTCGTTTCCCTGTCTGTGATTTTTATAATAGTCATTGTTCTCATGGTCGCCTGGAAATTAGAACACCCAACCCCGACTATACATTCACATGGTTCCCCGGTGTAAAATCAGAAGGTCTTGTGTTGTTTCTGGTCTGTGATTGAGGAAGCGGTATAATTAATAGCTGTTTTGGCTCTATCAAAGCACTATAATAGTTATAGTTCTCATGGTGGCCTCGATATTAGAACACCCAACCCCGATTATACATGGAAATTGATTCGATACCATGGGCGCAATTAGTTGTTAGTTGTTTCAGTTTCACTGAGGAATAAGGTCTTGTGTTTCTGGCCTTCGATGAGAGTCGATCTTGTGTTTTGGTCTTGTTCTCAGTGTTTTTAGTCTTGTTGATCTTATGTTGGAGCTTCACTGATGTACGTTTATGTTTTATCTATAGTAAGATCTTTTCCTTTTTTACAAAAAACAAAAATGGCAGGTGTTGAGCTGTTCATTTCGCTTCCCTTGTTCTTCTTATTTTACTGATAGACATCTGTTATGCAATTTGATTTTTGGGAAATGGGTTTGAAAGATTGGAGAAAATGGCACATAACGTCGTCTCTCTGTGTTGCATTTAATTCAGTCAAGAATCAAGATGGACATCGACGTCCATGTTAGAAGAGACAGGAATCGCCTGCTCTGGTGCACATGAGCCATGCGCCTACATAATTTGACTGGAGAATGTTCCTAAAAGCATTGTTGCCCTTGCCGGGGCCCCACATAAAAAAACCCTAATTCTAAGGGACGACGACGACTGTCCCACAAAAAACCCAAAGTTTTTTGGATTATGTATGTGTTTTTTTCTACTCCCATTTGGTATGTAGGTCCCACCAAGAGACAAAGGGTTAGTGGGGACCTACAAGAGTGTGGCAAGTGGCATTTTTAAAGCATGGTTGATCAATCACTGCTTGAGCGAATTCATTTAAATGTTTTATGTAATTAGAGATACACATGATTAATTAATGGATTGGTGGTTGCATTGATGATGGTACTCGTGACAGTGGAAACTAGGGCCGTCAATGGATTGGGTTCAGATCGGATCAAGGTAGGTCCAAACCTGATCCAGTATTTTATCGGTTCACAAATCTAGATTCAGACCTGATCCTATCAGCTATTGGATTGGATCGGGCCGGGTGACCTAAATTTGATGAAAAATACAAAATACAATTCTTAAGTCAGGTAACAAATTGTAGAAGATTTATCACATACATTCATTAATATAATTTTTTTTTATTAATAATATATAAAAGCTATAATTTTCAGTGACCCTTGGATTCAAAAAAATATGTGCTGTTTGAGGCCATTGACCATTGGATTCAAAAAATTCAAAAAAAAAACTATGGTTCCCTAGGCAACAACTGTGTGGATCTCTTGAATGCAATGGTCAATGGCCTCAAGCACGCATATTATGATGTAATAATGACATTGTAAATAAGTACATCATATGATGTCATTATTGTCTCTAAGTGATATGCGCGCAATGTCCTAAAGCGAAGATTCACCTCTACTACGGTACCACAGTTCTGCAGGCGTTCGCTCTCTAGGATACAACCTGACATGTAGGGGTGTCAATGTTACCCGTTTAACCGGAATCGAAAACACCGTTCCGGTTCTACATTTTTGGGAACCGATTAAAAAGTAACCGAAACCAGAACCGAACTGACAATAACAGTTCCGGTTCTGGGTAGCCTAATATGAAACCGAAATTGATAAGAACCGGAACTGAACCAATAAGAACTGGTACCAATAAATAAATATAGTGTAAATATTGTCATATTCCCAAGATTTGTCCCAATATACCCGGAACTGGAACCGGAACCAACATAAATACATAATCAGTTCCGGTTCCGGATCCATCAGTTTGTGAACCGGAACCGTTAAAGAACCGAACCGACAAGAACCGGAACCAATTGTCCCGGTTCTGGTCACCTTAGGAACCGAACCAGAACCGACCCGTTGACACTCCTACCGACACGTGCTAAAAGGGTATTACTATTTGGCTCTACACCGCGAACTTGACAAACATAATGCCCTCAAAAGAGTAGAAAACTTTTAATAGTAAATTTCTGTAAGACTGTTAAAGGCAAGACAAGAGAGAAGAAAACTGCAAAGAAGAAGTAAAACGAGTACAGACATAGGATTCAATAGAGTAGGACAAACAGTCACAAAAACCATGGACGGTGTCTTCTGAATGAAGAATCACCGGAGAAGGTTCAAGGAACGGTTGCGTCTAAAACGTTTAAAACACACGGGAATAAGAAGATAGGCAATTAAGCCTCAATTCCAAGCCCAAGTTCGGTCCGACTCGGCGCTCGTGTGTGTGTTTTGCGCATACAGTATGCGCGCTAAGGATTTCTAGAGTCTTGGACCAAATCCCTCTTGGAAGGCCTTCATTTCCCATGGGCCCTCGCGTGTGCAAGAACCCACCCACTAAGTCTCTTAAGACTTAAGTCTAAAAGAGTAATTTATAATTCACCCATGACATATGTGATAGCTATATGGCTAATAAAACCATAATCACAAAGCTTGGTCACGTCTTACTTAACTAGTACTCGTTACTTTATCTTTAGCTAAAATTAATGAATCGATCCAAACCATTTAATTTGAGTCACATTTTTCAACCGTCCAAATTTGTGATTGCTTTTAGTCCATTTGCTTGAATCTAGAGCTAACTGCTATTGGTGCGCCTGAGGTGGACCATGCACTCTAGGATCGC
Source organism: Euptelea pleiosperma (assembly GCA_035048495.1). NCBI lineage: Eukaryota > Viridiplantae > Streptophyta > Magnoliopsida > Ranunculales > Eupteleaceae > Euptelea > Euptelea pleiosperma. Next base: position 12,331,899 of record CM068548.1, on the reverse strand, counting down.
TAGAATATAATATGTGCCATACATTAGGGTGACAATATCATTCTCGACGGAGTCCATGCACTCAGATCCAATGGTAAAAATCATTAATCACGTTGATTTTTGGTCCACCTAGGGTTTGGCCAAACATCAATATGGTCAATGGTATCTAAAAATGTGTGATGGTGGCTCATACAAATGTTCAACTTTAAAGTGTACCTAGAGAGTTTTGAACCGAGGACACTTAGACTTATGTGTGTCCTTTAATTCTTCTGTAAAGTATTTCTGGTGGATTTTGAACCTAGGACACTGTGACGACCCGGATCTTTTGATCGGATGTGATCGACAATCGAAGTCATGTATTGTTTGCTATATTGATCGGCGCGGTCGGATGCAACGTAATAAGATGCACCCGATATACATAGGCCAAAGACAGAGAGATGAGTCATTGCATGGTGTGGCAAATGTCTTCGGCAATGAGACGGACGTGTTAGATTAATTTTTTGAGAAATTATTAAAACATTTTTAATGAATGGGAATTTACAAAGTTACCCTTTTTGATTCGTATGAGAAGGAAAATGAGAACTCGTTGGTAAAGAGGAAGGGGATTTCCACCTAATCCATACAAGTAAGTGATCCAACCTTCTTTCTTCATCTCTTTGTTCTTATTTATTTTCTTTTCTTTTTCATTATGATAGGTATTGATTGTAGTGTAAAAATCAAGGAATTATGTAGAGAAAATAGGGATTGTCTTAGGATCAATTTTTGCTGTGAAAACAGTCTATCTTTGGGTCGTTTTTAAGAGATTATAGAGGGTTTTATGTCCAGTAATATAAGATGTTTTAAATCCATGAAAACATGGGGCTTTGAGTGGGTTTTGGAACCATTTTCAACCAATAAATCAATCAATTAATGGACGTTTTCAATTCTAAAAATTTGAGTATTTACGCAACATTTTAGAAGCAAAATCAAGGCATAATGCCCATTTAACATAAACGAAATTAAAAAAGGGGTAAAAGAGGTTTTCTTAAAACAATTTTAGGTATGATTATAGGCTATTATTGGCCATGTGCAGGTCTGAAACGCAGATATGATTTTGATAAGTTTTGGGAGCAAAAATCTGGGCATTTTGCCCATTAAAAGTTTGGGAAAGATAGGAGTTTTAGATAGGGTTGATTGTTGGTTTTGTGGGCCCTATTGGGTGGAGATTGAGGCCAGCCATAACTGTGTTTGATGGTGGAGAATGGCTCCCCTGTCCTGGTGGTGTTGCAGGTTGAAAAAGATGAAGTTTGTTTTTGTTTAAAAGAAAAGAAAAGAAAAAAAAAAAAATGAAAATGGGCTTTTGAAAGGCCCAAATAATGTTAAATGTGGGTTAGGCCTATGTGCTAAACTAAAATAAATAAATTGAATTGAAAATTTTCAAATTTCTGGTTTTGAAGACGTGTATTTTTCGGAAAGGAAAATATTTTCCAACGCCGAAAAATATTTTCCAACATCACTTAAAAATTTTCAAATCGCCATAACTTGAGTTCTACAACTCGGAATCAAACGATTCTTTAGTCAATTTTAGGTGATTTTTCGAGTAGAATATGAATAAACAATAATAATAACAAAAATAAATAATAAAATAATTCAACCAACCAATTCAACAACCATAAATCATCTATAATACTAGTTTTTTGTGTATGTGAGTCCATCGAGTGGTAAACTAGTTCATTTCAAATATAAATTTATTTATTTGATGTAATCGGGTCCTTTAAATGGTGGATCATCTAAAAACTATCTTTAATTGACTTTTGGTGGTTGGGCCTGCAAAGTGTATAATACATGTCATGGGTTAGTGGACCACAAATCTGAGTCTTAATGTTGAAGTCCCACCAAGTGTGGACCAAACGTGTCTTTATGCCAGTGACTCGATTTGAGTTAGTAGACCTAAACAGAGTTTTGGTGTGTAGCTCCATCGAGTGGTGGGCCATCTCTACCCTGCACACCACCCATTTGGCCAATGCCCAACACCTGATGTGCTTCGCTTTGCCTTGGCCAATACATAGACTAGACCGGGATCTGGATCTGACTTGATCCAGATCCAACCCAAACCCAAATTGAAATCTTGTGGGGTTAATGTGACCCAAACCTAATCCAGATCGACCCGACCTAATTAAAAAAATAATATAATAATAGAATAAAATAAAATAAGAAGAAAATATTTAAATAAATTAGATAAAATAGTAATAATGATACTAGGGCTTTATATAAATTTAAGATAGGGTTATCAACGCCTTTATTGAAATTGAATTTCTTCTTCTTTCTACATTTTTGTCATCAATCATGAAGAAGAGAAAGCTGCACAAGAAAAGGATCATAGATCGATATTCAAAACATTCGAGGAACCTTTAAGCCATTGACTATGTGTAGTCATTAGAAGACCATTTGGATTAGCGTTGCAAGGTAGGTGACTTCTTATCCTCTTAATAATCATCTCATATTTATTTTGAAATCTTGTAAATTTCTGCATATTCCTATATGATCGGAATTATGAATTTATAAATTAAGTTATAAAATCTAAATATTTTCTAGAACTTAGAATTCCTTATTATCGAGTTTTTGGAAAGGGGAATCTTCGAAAGTAAAAAGTATTTTGGAAAATTTTTATCGAAATAACTCTATTTATTTTATTTAATGAAAAAAAAAAGTGATTGTACATGGTTAGATATGGATTGTGAGTGAATATGGGACAGGAGTTCTCAGTTGATTGAAGTATGTGGTGCGTGAAGTCCCCAATTAGTGGGTGATGGTAATAGACCGCCCGAGACTTAGAAACTGATTATAGATAGAGCGGGTGATGGTGATAGACCGCCCGGGATATATGTTTTGGATGATGTGTGTCGCATGAGCTTCAATACGTAATAATCCGTATGAGGAAAGTTGGTCCCAAGACGACGGAACATATAAGATGTGGCATGGGAATTCAACACACATATTTGTATGCAAAATGTGTTTTCTGAAAGAGAAAGAATGTTATTTTGATTAAAAATCTTTAATTATTATTTATATTATATAATATATCACTAGATGATCTGGAAAATGATCAGTTGAACTACTGTAGGAGTGATTCGATGCTATTTTTCAGAGGCAATGAATTTCTCTAAGATACGAATAATGATCATATTCTCTTAGGTAGAATAGGTCCGTCTTTTAGAATACCATCATTATTCATATCCAGAAAGTTCCAATTCTTTTTTTAGATTATCATCTTTGTAGTGGTACGTCTTGAAAATCTAGATCTGATAGAGGTTTACATTGTATGCCTCGATGTGGCGATAGACGTGAGGGGTACGGTTCGCTGGTCCCTAGATAGTTTAAGGATCCTTGAAATGTCCGCAAACGTCGAACGATTGACCATCGTTGTTCTTTTGACTTGTGTATTCAGTGTTTTGGTCAAAGGCCCTCTCATGAGACTAACTTCACGGGCTTGTAGTATGCTTCTCACACGCAGCGGCAACTCTCCGTTCAATCGCAAATCAGGATACCAACGGTCGGGTTCCACACTGGTTAAGTATTGGGACAAAATAAATAGTTGCTAGACTAGGGCTGATACTCGTTGTGACCTCTTCACTCTAAGATGAATAGACTACCTGACTTGTGTGTTATTAGTTGATGATAAATGAGATATAAATGTATGTGATTATTGTTTAATATACTGTTTAAATTTCAATTTTCGATCGTTCACTTTAAATTCTATCGGTTATTGTTAATTAAAATTGTTTAATATGATTTCTGTTCTTATCAATAAATGAAAATTATAAAATTGTATTTTTATTTCCAGTAGACAATTATGTATATGTAGTTTTACGCTTTATATTTTGTTGGACAACCTTAGTGGTTCTTTATAGTTTATTTATTATTTTCAATTTCTATGGAGTACACTATAGACGAAAAGAGACAGGAATTCGGTTATTACTATGCTTGAACAGAGAGAGAGTGAACAGATTATTGGGTATAGTGATAAAGCACTATAGCCAGTTTCAGATTGGGTTTGAAACTATACATATGTTCTGTTTTACTCTTATATAAAATATGTTTTTTATTAAAACATAATTAAATCAATCCACAACTTTTTATGATCGTATTTCATCTCAGTTTTGACATCCATAACGATGCTAGAGCACTAGCAAACATTAGTGACCACTTCGCTGCCAACCATAGGGAAGAATTCGTTTCTTGGTTTGAGAAGCTAGGGTTGTTGAAGTTGAAACTACATCTGAGAGGTGTATTGTATTTGTAGAGAGTATTGCTCCATAGGTACTTTGGGTATTTCTTTGTCCGAGAGATTATATATATTCTCTAAAGGGGGGCATTAGGATTTTACTAGTACAATGACAGAGTGAAAGGGAGGAAATTAATGAACCCTAAATTTTTAGAGATAGTGAAAAAGTTCTTCTTATCCGTGAATGTATATAGGCATACTGTTGATCCACATAAATATGTTGTGTTTGTGTGATTGATCTTTTTGGTTCTCTACTTTTTATGTTCGTGGGAGGTCAATTTCCTACAGAATTAACTGCAACAAAAATCTCATTTCAATGTTGAAGAAGGGTACTTTGTCTTTTCAGTCTTTTTGAACGGCCCACAACAATCAATGACTAAGAAAAAGTAAAGTGGATGGAAGATAGGGGTATCTCAAATTTCAAAGATTGGAGATATGTCAAAAATTCCCAAAATTTTATCTCTCGTGACGTGAGAACAAAGGTTGAGGTTGCAGTGTTCAAGCCTACACTTACTGAAAAACTTAAAGTTGGTCCACAGCAAAATTTAGAAGTCCCCTCAACAAATCATGTTGGCCCAAATCATGGGGAACCAATCATTGGTCCCACAAACAAGATTCTGTGGCCTGTGGGGAAAAAAAGATGGCTAGTTGCTCCCAAAAAGAAATTTTTTTTGACGGGAGTACTTAGCAAGATTTGAAAGCGGCTGTTATAACGGTATAACGAACTGGGGCCATTACCGCTTTTTTCCATTATAACATCCCTTATAATTAATTGTAATGCACATGGACAAAAATGAAAATAACAAAAAATTTGAAAAGGCAACACTAAAATTCAAAATTCAAAATTTGAATTACAATTTTCAATAAAATTTCTCTTTTCTTCTCACATAGTTATTCATAATATAACGACCATTAAAAAAGGCCGTTATAACAAAAATAATGGCTGTTATTTTCTGAGCTTTAAAACGGTTCATAATGTAACGGGGTAGGTTCGAATCCATTATAACGGCTGCTATTTTCGTTATAACGGCTGTTTTTTAAAGCATGGTGATGCAAGGACTTTGTGACAAAACTATAATTAATAAAAATGTGCAGTTGAGACTTGTTACTGCTCTTGCGTTGTATAGGTACCGGTCATCAAACTTTTTCTTGCTCCTACCCTTCTAAAGTGCCATGTGGCAACTCTTTGGGCACTACTTGACACATGAATGTTTGGCCCACCCCTTGGTGGAAGTACACACCAAAAATTCATTTTGTTGGTGATATATAACTATTGGATTCAAGCAATATTTTCATCATAGGCTTTGTGAACAAACCCATATGTGGATTTCAAGCCCATGATGGAAAAGTAATCGAATCCAGTGACTAGAAATAACCAATCAAGCTTATTTTTATGGGCAAGTCCACCAATGGATGCAAACTCGGCTTATGGATCCAATGGTTACAATTCAGCTAATTAGGTTGACTTTTCGAAGAAACCTGTGAGATAACGTGAATTCTAAGTTTCTAACAGATGTTTCAAAACCTGAACAAATCTTATCCAAATGCCATGAAAATTAAAGATGTACATACCTTCGATATGAGGACGATTCTTCCAATAAAGATCAAAGGGCCCGAATCAACCCATCACCCTCCAACTCGATCGAACTAATGACCCTATAATCACGAGAGAGAGAGAGAGAGAGAGAGAGAGAGAGCTGCATTGCAGGGAGATACCTCCATCGCAGGTCCTTGGATTTTCAGGTTTTCTTTCGGTGAAGATGCCAGTTGTTTATATGGTATGTATATATAGAGTTATAGACGAAGACCAGATTCCGAGTGCACCAAAGTCAACAGAACACGTGTCGCACATACATTCATGGATGGACCCACCTGAACCTTGGTGATTTGATTATCATAATGCATATTCTCCTAACTTGTTGGACCAAGTCTTACGACAAGTCAACTACAGAGTTCTAAAAAAAAATTGCAGCTAAAGCGCGTGGGTCATAGTATTTCTCTAGACCGCGTGATTCTCTCTACGCGGACATCGGAGGGTGTTTCGGTAATTTAAATAGGGTTCGTTCGGTGGAGCCGCTATTTTGTTGACGAGCCGTGTTACAGTGTGCAGTTGGACTGTACATCTTCAAAATGCACGACCTGACTAGTATCTCGAGGACTTACAATCCAATGGATTTGACCTAAAGTCCCCACCATCTGCTCGTGTGGATCCCACTTTTTTGGGAAAAAAAAAACTAAAAAAAAAAGAAAGCGGGGGGGTGTGGAGTGTGGACCAGTGGACCTCAAATGCCGTGTGGACTCGCACGTCTAAAGAGAAAATTTCTTGGTGAAAGAGCAAAGACGTCTATTCTGAGAACTTTCTTGGGGAAAACGGAGTAAGACATGTATGTGGGTACGCCAAATGGTTGTTAATCCCTAGGTGGACCTAACCAAAAATCAGCTTGATTAGTGATTTCTAGCCGTTGATTGGACTTATGTATAGAAGTTTACAACCTACAAGAGACAAAATCTTTCAATTATAATGGAGAGAGATTTTCTCTCTACTACAGATGGAGAGATTTTCTATCTATATAACTAGGACAAAACTAAAGAAATATCTTCCTGCGTGGATACTCCCGAAAGTAGTTTGTGGGCCATGCCAAGGACTGCTCATAAGCATCCAATGGGCCTGGCCTACAGTCCTTGGGAGAGAACAAACAGAGATGTGGGCCTCTATTGGACAACATCTACCACATGTACCTTATGAGATACAATATGTTAATGCTGTCCATGCTGGTACATAAGTACTGTAGATACCAAAATTTTGACGGCCTTTGCTGACCGTTAAGATGACCTAATATTTTATGAAATAGAGATCATCAAGCTAGAGTGACGCTTGGGGATATTTGGGTTGATTCGACTGAGTACATTGAGAGATTTTATAAAGACGTTTTTGGAAATATTTAAGTAATTGGAGAGATTTTCTCTCAATTACATGGAGAGATTTTATGAAGCTGCAATTTTGCTTAAAACTTTCCAACTCCATCTCATCATGATCGACTAATTTGAAAAGTGGGTCCCACCCAATTGAAAAAGGAAAGTAATACTGAGCTTTTCTTTTCTTATTTTTAGTAGGTGATTATATTTTTTAGAGCAAGAATGATTTCCATAATCTTGGTCCCAATATTATCTTCCTAAAAAGAAGTAAATCATCATGATCATCATGCACTTTTGCTTAAAACTTTTCCATTCCCTATAAGCCATCATCTCATCACATCTCCTTATAAATACATTATCACTTCTTAATTTCAATTACATTATATTACATACTATACCTTCTTTTATTTTTGACGATGTCGATTAAGAAGATAGTGCAATACAAATTCCTTCTAACTAAAGCCGAAGAGGAAGATGAAGCGAATGGCCGACCCGTCCCGCGTCAGGAGGTGATCGAGATAACAGTTGACAATTCCGTGAACGGAAGAGATGCCAATCCCAGCCGTCAGGGGGTCGTGATAAGAGATAACAATCCTGCCCCACCACTTGACCTTAACAATTTATGTACGATCAGGAAATTTCTAACCCCAACAGACATAAAGCATTATATTACGCTTTCTAAGAGTTGCGTCACTGAAAACTTTCACCAAAAGTGGTCAGCAGACAAGTCTGAGTCGATGGAACGCACGGGGGAGCTAGTTATTACTGTAATAGATCTTGACATGAACGAACGGTACAATATAGTCTTGAAGAAGAGGAACGTATCCCAATTTTCTTTTCTATGGAGGAAATTGGTAATTGCAAGGAATGATCTCAATCCAGGAGACGAGATTGGAATGTATTGGGATTCTAATAAAGAGGAGTTATGTGTTACATTATTGAAGAAGGCATGAGAGAGGCCACTAAGTTGTGATTTTCTTTTTAAATAAGACAAAGAACCATGTTTTTTTTAAGTACGATAAATTGATGTGTTCTCAGTCACACCATTTAGCTTGATAGCTCGCAAACTACCACACTTTCCATTATCTTTTTTCCATCTCTGTTACTTGGTTGAAAAATAAAAATGAAAACTGAAGAATATGTTACATAAACCCTTACAATAAAATAGGGACCAGTTCGAACAGATTAATCGCCGTCAGTTACAGTTTTTCTAGTCGAACCAACCATTTTTGGTGGTGTTTGACTGTCATTAAGAGGCCGTTTAGTATTATTTAAAGAGTCCGTCTAGAGCTACACCCATTTCTTACATCCACTTCTTATACCCAATGGTGGGGGCCCACATGTTGATGAAGTTAGATAATCCAACCACACATTGAGTTTTTCATACTATGGTTACCCTTCTCACAAAAGATTAGGATATTTCGAGATTCGTAACCTCATGAAAATATGACTTTACTTTAAAATATCCAGACCATCCAATTAAACCATTATTTTTGGTCAACTTTTTATATAGTTAGCAATGTGGAAGTGAACTGGTTTTTGGCAACGATGATCATCATGGCAAGGAAAACTCAATATGTGGTTGGATTGTCCAACACGATCTCCATGTGAGCTCCAACCTCGGGTGTAAGAAATGGGTGTAGCTCTAGACGGTCGTTTATCTATCTCAAAAAGACGCATTTGGTAAGGAAAAATTAAACATTTTATTTTAGAGTCCGTCTAGAGCTACACCCATTTACATCAACTTCTTACACCCGAGGTTGGGGCCCACATGGAGATAATGTTGGACAATCTAACCATACATTCAGTTGTCCTTACTATGATGATCATGGTTGCTAAAAATTAGTTCACTTCGACATTGCTAATCATATCAAAAATTTACTGAAAATAGTGGTTTAATTAGATGGTCTGGATATTTTAAAGTAAAGTCATATTTTCATGATGTTAGGAATGTCCAAATATCCTAATCTTTTGTGAGAAGGGTATCCATAGTATGAAAAACTCACTATGCGGTTGGATTGACTAACATGATCACCATGTGGGCCCCTCCACCGGTGTAAGAAAGGGATGTGAGAAATGGGTGTAGCTCTAGACTACTCTTTATTTTAGGAAAAAGATGTAACAAGGTATGCCTGAAACTGTTCATTTGTGGAAGTGACATTTTTGGTAGTCACCGCTGCCATCTGGGCCCACTGACCGCTTGGATGTTTATCTCACCCCTTGGTGGATATACGTACCAAAAATCACCTTGATTGGTAATCTGTAACCATTAGATTTTAACACTTTTTAGCACCATTTAAGGCATTCTTATAGCCGTTGAATACAACCATCGTCTGAGTACTAAAACCAACGGTTAAAACTCATTAAACAATCTGATTTTTTGTATGAATGTCTATTAAAGGGTGGGCTAAACATCCATACGGTCAGTGGGCCCAGATGGCAGTGGTGACTACCAAAAATGCCGCTTCCGCAAATGAAAAGATCTTAGGTATACCTTGTTAAGATCTTAGGTATACCTTGTTACATCACGACCCTTATTTTAAACCAAAAACACCAAATTGGAGGCTAATTACTTATATCTCAGGCCTACAATTTTTGTTCAAGATGACCATGATTATAGTCTAGCTAATATGTGGGGCCCACTATTTTAATGCAACATAATCACACATAGGGCCAATCAATTTGGTGTAACATAACCATTTAACCCTGCTTGGTTCAATGCAAATCAGATGCATAGCACTCACTTGCCACGGTTTTGGGATTACAAGTGATTGGTTAGGGGCGTGCAAATGAGTTGGCGTGCATGTGATTGCCAAGCCCTTACAAACTCTATAAGAAAATGGATGCAAGCATGTGCAACCCAAAAACTGTGGTGACTGCAATGCAACTCACCGCAGTGCAAAATGCATCCCGATGCAGCGAACCAACCAAGCAGGAACTAAGAGAAATTTTATTTGCACCCCCACAAAGTCCAAAAGCATCTTGAGTAAAACTTCGCTGACAGCTCATGATGACTGCCTACATTAGGAGAGTTCCACTTTTTAGAGGACGCTGACCTTATGGATGTTTGACCAATCCATAGATGGGCCTACAAATCCAAAATCAGCCTGCTCAACAATTTCTAAGCATTGGATTGGACTCATTGTCATGGGTTGATCTTAACTGTAGAAATTTGAGCATTATTAACCATTATTTGGGTACAAGGATCGAAAGGTTTGAAATCACCAATCAGGTTGATTTTTTGTTTTTTAGGCTCATATAGGGATTGGCCGAACAGCCATACAGTCAGCCTCCTCTAAAAGTGTGCCAAGTGGCTCCCATTGTAGGCGGTCATCATGGGTGATCAGTGAAGTTTTATTCTTAGGTGCTTTAACAATTAATGTGTAGTGCAAATAATTTTTCGCAACCATTAAATGTTTGTACCATAAACATTACCTGGCGGTTGCCAAGGCATGGGTTTTCTGAGATATTGGATTATTATTAGTATATAACGAAAATGTATTTTCTCTTTTTAATTTTCACTTTTTCCACATTATTGAGACCAAGGTTTAAAAGGGCCGTTATAATTGTATAACGGACTGGGGGAATTACCATTTTTTCCGTTATAACGATTTGTAACGCTCAGGGGCAAAAATAGAAAATAAAGAAAAATAATGAAAAAAATGGCACTGAAATTTAAATTTTAAAATTTTCAGAAATGAAAAATAACGGAAAAAACAGGGAAAAAAATGGTAATAAAGGCTTTTTTTTCACAAAAATCTCTAAAAAAAATAATGGTCATTGTTTTCTTTTGAAACGAAAAATAACGGCGCTATAATGAAAGCAATGCCCGTCATTTTTAAAGTGTTTTAATGGTACATAACGTAGCAGGGGAGGGAGGTCCCAATCCGTTACAATGGCCGTTATTTTCGCTATAACAGCTGTGTTTTAAACCATGATTGAGACCTGTGCTATGTTTGGGGGTGCATGGTGGTGTCAATTTTTCATTGGTCAAGTGTAATTAATCAATATTAAAGTTCAACACACTTGACCAATGAAAAATGACACCACCATGCACCATGACAACGTCCCTGGACCTGGACCTGGACCATGCAATCATATTACTCTTAACTAAAACTTAAAAAAGATATAAACTTGGGCAACGAAAAAGAGCCGTGATCATATGGTCCGGGGTCCATGTGATGCCCAATTGCTGTCATATTTTGATTGGTGCTGCACTAATATTTTATTATATTTGAATTCCTACTTTAGGAGCAATCAAAATTTGCCAGCAGTACTTGGGCACCACATGGACCCCAAACCATATGATCATCACCTCTCAATGAAAAAATGACACCTGGAATAGAGAAAATCTCTCAATTACATGGAAAGATTTTCTAATCCTAATTAGGAAAAAACTAAAGAAATATCAAATCCTAATTAGGAAAAATGTAAAGAAATATCTTCCTGTGGGGTCCTCCCAAAAGTAGTTTGTGGGCCATCCCAAGGACTGATCATAAGCATCCAATGGGCCTTACAGTCGGGCAAGCAATATGTTAATACTGTCCATGCTGGATGCTGACCGTCAAGATGACCATGTACATGTATCAGATATTATAAAGACGTTCTTGGAAATAATCAAGTAATATAATTGGAGAGATTTTCTCTCAATTACAAACCGTATGTAACAATTGGAGAGAATTTCTCAATTACATTGAATGGACATAAATATTAAATATTAAATTTTAACTCCACCATCTCATCGCATCTCCTTATAAATACACTATCATTTTTTAATTTTAATTACAATTTATACCTCGACTTATTTCTATTTTTGATAATGTCGATGAACAAGGTATTGGAATACAAATTCCTTCTAACCAAAGCCGAAGAGGAAGAAGAAGCGAATGGCCGACCTGTCCAGCGTCACCAAGAGGAGGAGATAGGAGTTGACAATCCCGCTCCTCAGGTGGTGGAGATAAGAACTAACAATCTAGCCCATCAGGAGGTGAATATAAGAGATGACAATTCTACTCCTTCGGTGGTGGAGATAAGAAATGACAATCCCACCCCACCACTTGACCTTAACAATCCATGTACTATCAGAAAATTTCTATGTCAAACCGACTTAACCCATCAAGTTACGCTTTTTACGGATTACGTCAACGAATACATTTGTCAGAAGTGGTCGGTAGACAAGTCTGAGTTGATGGAACGAACGAGAGAGGTAACTATTACTGTATTGGATCTTGACATGAACAAATGGTACAAGTTCGTATTGAAGAAAACGACCAATACTCAATTTGCTTTATATTGGAAGAAATTGGTTCGTGCAAGGCATGATCTCAATCCCGGAGATGAGATTGGAATGTTTTGGGATTCCAATAATGAGCAGTTATGCGTTACATTATTGAATAAAGCATATTAGAGAAGTGACTAAGTTTTGATTTTCTTTTTTAATAGGACAAGGAACCATGTTTTCTTTAGTACAATAAAATGATGTGTTCTCAGTTACACCAAATTAAAAAAATCATGTTTGTTTAAATGACTGCATGCATGGAATTTAGATACAAATTATAACCTTTTTATACCCCTTTTTCATGTTTCCTTGCATGTCTGTGGGGTTGGATATGTGTTGGGGTGGGTGGGTGGGTTGGGTTCCATGAAAATCAACTTGCTTTTTCAGGCTTATGGGCTTCATCCTAGAGGGTTAATGCTCTATTGTTAAAGAAGAAGAACAACAAAAGGTTATAAGCCTCCAATGGGCTGGGCCTACAGTAGGGCAAGCAATAACTCGTACATATGGATCCAATATCCATTTTAAATTGGGGGCTCCCAAAGTTTCTCCAACCAAATTGTCCACTGCAGAATGTTAGTCAACAATCCCATAATCATGCTGAGCTAGATTTTGCAACATAATTTGAATAACAGTTTTTTAAACACACATGCTATTCTTACTAATATTCTTACTAATGGACGTGGGGCCCACATGTGGATGAGTTAAGGGATGATTTTTGGTGACCTTGGAGATCATCCTCACCAGAAATCAATTTTTAAAACATCTAACTCTACCAAATAAGGACCTAAATTTAACGGTGAAAATGGATGGTCCAAAAATTTTCAATTTGCAATCTCCTTTTTACAAGGCTACAAATGTTGGAATGGGCTGATTTTTTTGTGTGGTTGATATCCACAACCTCTTAACTCATCAACATGTGAGCCCCACATCTATTAGTAAGAATATTAGTAGGAATAGCATTAGTCATTCTATCCCAGCCCTATATATATAACTCCTCCCTGCAGATTTCTTGTCCATAGCAGCATCCTTCCCAAGTAGTCATGGAGGCTAGTCTTGATTGTAGTCTGGTTGGGCCTGAATTTTGGGGCTTTTTAATTGTTCCTAAGGCCACACCTCAGTAAGTCCGGAACTATGGGATTACTTATGGGCCCAAAGATCTAGGCCTTGGGGCTTAATGGATCTGGGCCCCTGGGCCTAATGAATAGACTTAAGCTGTAGCCTATTAAAAGATCTACAAGGAAGAAATTTTTCACGGTGAATAGTTGACACTTGCACCAACATTGAAATGATGACATCAGAGATGATGGCACACCCGTGGATGTTTGTGTGGCATGGCTTCTCGTTACCCTAGAGTGCATGGGCATCTCCAGCGTAAGATTCCACTTTTGCTCATAAGACGGGCGTGAGGAATTTTCAGCCTTAGGTGGGATATACATACTGAAAATCAGCTTGATTGGTGATTTCTAGCCATTGGATCTGAGTACCCCAAATAGTGCTCGTATCTAAGGTTTGAAAACAATCCATAAAAAGACTCAAATCCAACGGATAGAATTCCCCAATCGATTTTATTTTTGGTGTGTAGGTACATCTAGGATGGGCCAAACATCCAAACGTTCAGTGATCTATGAGAGTACAAGAGTATACCACGTGTCTCAAAGTGGGTTGCCGCCCACTTTGGTACTGACGCAAGGATTGATGTTTGGACTTGGACGAGTAAACCTTTGCCGACCATGGTGACCGCCCAGAATATGAGCTACGTTTGGCTAAATCTAAGTAGACCTACAAACCAAGAAAGATAATTATTGTGTCCAACGGCGTTTGACTCAAACAAACACTGTGGGCCTACATTGGTAGGCCCCTAGGGCTGATTTTAGGTGAGGATGATCTCCCCATCATTGTGATCATCCTCCAAAAAAATAGGATAGCCTGAGTTTTCTGACCCCACCAAAACGTGCTCTTCATTCTGAGCCGATATTTTCTGAAGAGCAGATTTGGTGGGGGTAAGAAACCTCAATGCTACAGTGGATGAAACCATGGTTTAAAAACCGTTATAACGAAAATAACAGCCGTTATACCAGATTCAGACCTACCCATTACGTTATGGAACGTTAAAACGCCCAGAAAATAACGGCCGTTATAACGAAATATAACGGCCGTTATTTTCCGTTATTTTTTTGTTATAACAAAAATAACGACCGTTATTTTCTGGAAAATTTTATGAAAAGAAAATGGCCGTTATTTTTCATTTTTGAAAATTTGATTTCAGCCCCATTTTTTCTGTTATTTTCTGTTTTTGTCCCTTTTTTTTTTCGTTTTTGCCCCTAAGCGTTTTTTTTCGTTATAACTGAAAAAACTGTAACGCCCCAAGTCCGTTATACCGTTATAACGGTCCCCTTTAAACCTTGGATGAAACCATGGTTTTAAAAACAGCCGTTGAAACGTTAACGCCCCAAGGCCGTTTCTGTTAAAACCGTTTAAACACGTTTTGACATTTTGAATTTAACGGCCATTTTTTTCTTTTTAACGGCCGTTTAAATCGTTTTAACAGCCGTTAAATTCTGAAATTTTTTGTGGAAAAAATGGCCGTTACTTCCTTTAAAATCCACTAAATTCTGTTTTGTTTTTGAAATTTTCAAATTTCGAATTTCAGCACCATTTTTTCCATTTTTGTAGGTCTGCATTGTGTGAATGGCTAGGGGCTACTTTGTAGGTCCGCCTAGGGATTGGCCAAAAATTCATACAGTGAGAGTCCTCTAAGAGTGTGCCACGTAGCTCATATTGCGTGCAGGGCCCTGTCATCAAAGTTTTACTCTCAAGATATTGTTCAAAAAATTCATTTTGCTGAGTCGGATTTGTCAACGAGGTTGAGTCGGATTAGTTACGAGTCCATCCTATTGCATCTCGAGTGACGGAGTTGGAAGCGTGTATTTGGTCAAACAAACGGCATAGAGATCACATGGTCCGGCGTCCATGGATGTTGTCATGGTGCATGATGGTATCATTTTGTTTTTGTTGGTCAAAATTGCAAGTTATACCAAAAATAGTTTTAAGATTTATTTAATTAATTAATTATTAAAGCAAGTCCATTACACTTGACCAATGAACAAATTACACCACCCTGTAACATTACCGTATCCCCGGACATGTGATCATTACTCTTTAATAATATATAAATAAATAAATAATTGGTGTTTTTTTTAAAACTAATATAGATGTGTGAAATAGACGGTCCATAATTCTTCAACTTGTAAACACGTTTACTAATATCGGAATGATTTAAATTTCTATGAGGATGATCTCCTCACCATAGAGACCATCCTCACCAAAAATCATCCCATTCCAAAACTTCTAATTTATAAATTAGCCGAACGCCAATCTTTTGTTGTCAAAATTGTTGTCCCCTAATCTTGATCCTGATCCTATATATATAGCAAAGTCAAAGATAGAGGGCCGAAGCTTTTTTTTATAAAGTGTTTTTTAGTCGTTAATAGATCCTAACCTTTGCCGACCCACTATCTCCGTTGTCGTCCTACCCCTTGAATTGAATGTGCACCAACAAACATCAACAACACCCTTAGACAAAGACATCTGCAATTTTAATGGCAAGTGAAGTCCAAAAAAATTGGTGAATCTCTCTATTGCTGTTATAAATTTCGGGTTTTAGATCTCTTAATGAGTCGATAAAATTAATAATATCTATATAATAAAACAGGACGGCTGTCTCCCCCTCTTATCCGGCTTCATAAAGGATGATCGAGATCTTCTTACACCAAATGGACAGTGGATCTCAGCCACTCACACCTAATTTTGACAAACGCTTTGTGGAGTCACCTACTATTTACCTACATATAAGGAATGAAATGGGTTGAATTTACATATAGCCCAAGGGTCAGGGGAGCCCCACTTTTTATGCCTCGAGAGGGGTGTTACCATTTAAACGGATTGAAACCGCCAAGGGCAAAAATGAAAAAAATGGATTTTAATGATTTTAACGGAAAAAAGTGGTGCTGAAATTCAAAATTTGAAATTTAAAATTTTAAAATTTAAAAAAAAAAATAGAATTTAACAAAAATTTAATGGTTTTCTTATACCGGCCCTTCTTATCTTATGTGACTTCAATAACAAGTGGCTAAGATCCACTGTGCTTCATATCGATGGCTGAGATTAACTCCAACCCGATTTTGACAAACACTTTGTTGGAAAGAGTGGTTGTATTCTCTTATCTTATCCATCCATCTAATGGAATCGGGTTAGATAAAGAGTGGTTGAGATCAAATCCATCGATCTAATGTAGACGGTTAGATTTCAGCCACTCAATCCGCCTCATTTGACCTCAATTTATTCAAAATTTAAATTTTAACGCCATTACTTTTTGATATTTATGTTATTTTCTCATTTCTCTCTATTTGCATTACAATCCGTTATAACAGCCGTTATAATGGAAAAAATGGTAACGCCCCAGTCCGTTATACCGTTTGAGTGCCGAAGGCACCCAATTTTTGCAAATGCTTTGGTCGGAGAGTACCGTGGGCATGGGCCATTTACTATTCTATATAACAAAATACATTGGTTGTCTCCTTACTTATACCTCCTCTTATAAGCATTAACAAAGAAGGGCCGAGATCTAATCCTCCCCCCCAAATGGACTGTGGATCTCCGCCACTCAAATGACTTTGGCAAATTCTTTGTCGAGGAGTGCCGATGGCACAGGACACCCACTAGTCTATATAACAAAATAGGAAAGTTGTCTTATCCCTTATCTTATCTGGTTTCATAAGATAAAGAGTGGTTGAGATCAAATCCATCTATCTAATGTGGACGGTCAGATTTCAAAGGAAGAGTCCATGGGCACGGCCGGTCAATTTAATAACAAATTAGAAAGATATTTAAAAGTAAAAATGCATTTGATTTTCTAATTTAGTCAGCAAACAACTACTAATCGAGTCATTAGCCCAAGTTTTCTGAACCATCGAGTTAAGTTGACTCGGCTGAAATATTATAACCTATCAGCCGCTATTTGGAATTTAGCACTAGAGAGATCAGATTTTTGAATAGCGGACAAATCTATAATACAGAGTTTTGATGTAGAAGTCCCTCAAATTGCTATGTAGTAAGCTCGGACCCACTTGTCCTCTGAATGTTTGTCCCATACCTTGGTAAACCCACAAACCAAAAATCAGTTTGATTGGTGATTTCTAGCCATTGGATTTGAGCACTTTTTCATCATGGACTTGGAACCAATTGAATAGCATTAGCTCTTCTCTTGATCGATGATGTGTAAGGTAAACGGACTGCCATCAATTGAGAATGATGACTGGTTGTTGACAGACAATAATATGAGCCACGTGGCACATTTTTAGAGACAATTGACCATATGGATCGGATGTTTGGCTGATCCCAAGATCGACCGATAGATACAAAAAAATCTGCCCGATTAGTGATTTCAAACATTTGGATCTTTGCACCTCAAATAATGCTCAAATTCCACGGATAAAAAGCAAAAAAACGAATCCAATCCATCTCTTAGAAATCATTAATATTGTGGCTTATTCCACGGTTAAAAATGACACGACCGTGGGCAAAGTTCTACTCCCATAGAGCGAGTTGTAGAATCTTCTAGAAGATTAGACTCTGCCCATAGAGCGAGTTGTAGAATCTTCTAGAAGATTAGACTCTGCCCATAGAGCGAGTTGTAGAAGCTTCTAGAAGAATAGACTCTGCCTGGTTGGGTCATCTTACATTCAAAGGTGGTGTTTATCGAAATGATGATGTCAGCTTATAAAAAAAATAATGATGTCAGGAGGATGTCTTCCATAGCGGAAACGTCGTCCAAAGGCAAGAAGACAAATCAAAAATATTAATTACATTTTTTTAAACACTTGATTACATAATATGCGATGTATCCATATTAACGGCACAGCCCGTAGAAGAACAAGTGCAAGAAAGAACAATTAATTAAGAGATCGCTTGCTCTCAAGAGATCGCTTGCTCTTATGTACTATACAATTATTATCCTAATTTTTACAACTAGGAGAAATTGGATAGAAGTTTTATAATATTATCCTAATTTTATATCTGTGGAACATTCGAAAATCCTACTCCTTGCCAACACCTCTCTCTTCCTGCCCCACTTTTTTTTTTTTAAACCGTGATTATCCAAGCCTCTTAAACCACCCGACTAATCCCCTGGGGCACCATAGTCACCCCTTCCACATGTGTCAGAGTGTTCTAGGAGAGTTAATGTGGATTGAGCCACTTATCACCCTATTCTTTTCAAGGGTCGCCCCAAGGAGAGTTGAACTCAGAACCTCCTACTTTTTGGAGTGAAGTCCTGGCCACCTACGCTTAACCCTTGGGGTTACTCTCCCCCACTTCACCTATACTAAAGATTCTACTTTTCTTAAAATTTATTTTAAGCCCAGAGCAAACTTCAAAACAGTCTAAGAGACATTTCAAGAACGCCAATTATCGCCAGTTCTTTTAAATTGAACTAAATCAGCAAGTCAATTAGAACAGTTTTCTTTTAATTTTCTAATCTAGTCAGCAAACAACTACTAATCGAGTCATTAGCCCAAGTTATCAGAAATTTAATCCAGTTAAGTTGAATCGGCTGCGATATTTTAATCAATCAGTCGCTATTTGGAATTTAGCACCAGAGAAATCTGATTTTTAAATAGCGGACAAATCAATTATACAGAGTTTTGATGCAGAAGTACCTTAAATTGCTATGTAGTAAACTCACCCCCACTGGCCGTCTGAATGTTTGGCCCACACCTTGGTGGACCTACAAACCACAAATTAGTGTGATTGGTGATTTGTAGCCATTGGATTTGAGCACTTTTTCATCATGGACTTGGAATTCAACCAACCCATAGGCCTGTTCATGATGAAAAAGTACTCGAATCATGTGGCTTGAAATAACCAAACACCCAAACATTCCGGGGCCAGTTGACATAAAAATGTGTACTAGGTACATGGGCATTTGAGGATTTTGATACAGAATTATGACGCTCATTGAATAGCATTAACTCTTCTCTAGATTGATGCCGTGTAAGGTAAATGGACTGCCATCGATTGAGAATAATGATGGACCCGTTGTTGGCAGACCATAATATGAGCCACATGGCACACTTTTAGAGACAAATGACCATTTAGATCGAAAGTTTGGCCGATCCCAACATTGACCTAGATACTTAAATACAGCCCGATTAGTAATTTCAAACATTTGGATCTTCGTACCTCAAATAATGCTCAAATTCCACGGCTAAAATTTGACCCATGAAAACGACTCCAATCCTTGTATTAGAGATCACTAATATCGCGGCTTACATGGTGGCTTATTCCACGGTTAAAAATGCCCCACGTCCATGGGAAAAGTTCTGCACCCATAGAGCGAGTTGTAGAATCTTCTAGAAGATTAGACTGCCGATAGAGCGAGTAGTAGAATGTTCTAGAAGATTAGACTCTGCCCAGTTTCCTCATGTTACATTGAAGATTAAGTATAACGATGATGTCACCTTATAAAAAAAAATAATGATGTGTTACATTGAAGATTAGGTATAACGATGATGTCAGCTTATAAAAAAAAAATAATGATGTCAGAAGGAAATCTTCAAAAGCATTTCCGGGTTTGTGGCATGATGAGATACAAGGATTGTGATACAGTAGACTTCATGCAATTTATAACAATACATGCATCGACAAGCGTTGAAAGAGTCATGTATATTGGATCGATGCACAGGCACAGCGCCCCTCATGTTGGAACTTTGGAACTGCACTACGTCAACTAGTTGGGGTGTAAAGTGTATCTCGACGCCCTTTCTTTAACAAAAAAAAATAGAAGAGAAGCTACTGCACGAAAAGACAATGGCATGCTTTTATATTTTTAATCTATACTATTATATATATATATATATATAGGAAAAAGATGTAACAAGGTATGCCTGAAACTGTTTCAAATGCGGAAGCACAGTTTTAATTTGTAACCACTGTCATCTGGGTCCACTGACCACATGGATGTTTATCCCACCCCTTGATGGATATACATACCAAAAATCACCCTGATTGGTAATCTATAACCATTAGATTTTAGCGCTTTTTAAGGTCTTCTTATAGCCCCCATTTATTTTAGTACTAAAACCAATAGCTAAAAATCATCAAACAAGCTGATTTTTTGTATCAATGTCTACTAAGGGGTGGGCTAAACATCCATGCGGTCAATGGGCCCAGATGGCAGTGGTGACTGCCAAAATGCCGCTGCCGCATTTTAAAAGATCCCATTTTATTTTTATTTGTAATATTACTTGACCATTTTTATGGACATTTTTGCCTATACAATCCTCCTCAATACCCTAGCCCCAAACCACAATCGTTGCCAACCAGCAAACTGATCCCAGCCGTTCAATCAGTGACACTCTTGGACAAACCATTCCCATGTTTAGTGAACATTTTATCTTTGTAGAACTATATATAGATATAGTAAGGGGTGAAGCTATTTCCCTCGACTAAATCCCTACCACCAAATTCTGTCTCCGGTCGTCCACGTTTCACCGCCACCAGATCCCCGCCGTCATACTAGGATGGAAGGTGAGAAATCTCCCGCTGCCGGAAAACCATCCAGCACTCCACCTCAGAAACAGCTGACACCGCCAACAACATATATCTCAGATTCCGAACGTGTTGTTAGTTTTGTACCAACAGTTGCACTATTCTTGGCGGCGACAGCCGTCGCACTCCTCATAAACTCGCCAGGTAGATATGACCACAAGCCTCTTCTCTACACTGCTTACATCTCCTTCCTGTATCTCACCTTGTTCCTTGGAGTCGGCATGTCCTTGCAATGGATTTCTAGTTCCGCAACTCCATCAACCGTTTGGTTGCAGCAGAAGTTGATGTGGATCGGCCTTTTTTCTATATCTCTCACTTGTATTCTTCGGACTTGTATCGCCATCGCCTTATACGTCGTTGGGTTTGCTTTCCTCGTTTCACTATCTATCATACTCCTGATGGTTACACTTCTCATTCTTGCCTGGAAATTTAAACACCCAAACCAGACTTTTATTTCAGACGATTCCCCGGCTTAAAACCATAATTAGTACGTAACGACCAGTGGGTCTTGGGTTTTATGTCTGTGATTGAATAAGAGCTTTCGAAAGTTCTTTTAGGGTACGATTATGTATATGTAAGAGCTGTTTCTCTGTATTTTTATGGTTTCGATGGGCACTGTTAATGAGGGTCTTGGGTTTTATGTCTGTGATTGCGTAAGAGCTTTCAAAGTTCTTTTAGGGTACGATATGTTTCTCTGTATTTTTATGCATGGTTTCCTACAGTTGGATCTTTTCTTTTTCAATAAATAAAATGGAATGTTTTATGCAAATTATCGGATATGTGAATCTTGACGTAAATTGATTTCGCCAAGTGGGTATGAGAGAACAGAGAAAATGTGATCAGTAACGTCGACTCCCTTTCTTTTTTTTCTCTCTCTCTCACTCAAACTCCACAACAACTACAAACCCACCCAGAAATCTCAAAACAGAGAGAGAGAGAGAGAGAGAGAGAGAGAGAGAGAGAGGAGCAAAATCAAGAACAGAAACAGAACCATGTCCCGTTTCAGGTTTAAAAATCAAAATCATAAAACTTCAAAGTTAAACTATATAGCGATGAGTTTAAACTTAAACGAATGGAATAGATATGTGGTTCAAGGTAATTTGAAGTAAAGCGATCTGATCTTTCTCTGCAATCTGTTTCATTATCTAACGTTTCTACCTTCTTATTAAGTGGTGATGATCATCTTGATAAAACTCAAACTAGGTAGGGTAGTTGGGGTTCGGGTTCATGTTGTTTTAATAATTTAGGTTTTCTGCAATTTTATTATATTCAAGAAAAGCGTCAAAAACTGATGCAGACACACCCCAGCCACCCCTCCCCCCCAATGGACAAATCTAGTCTGCGTACGTTTGCAGACTTAAAAGTATGCATATATTGTCAGCACTGTTGGATGAGCCGTGGATCAAGCCAGACCCATATATGCTATGTAAGCACTCCAACAAAATGGGGATATCCAACCCGTATGTGTTAGTAGGCCAAAGTAGGCCAGTCAAGTTGATGTACGGTGAATGGTTAACGGAACTCCAACTCAGGAACACGTTCTAAAGATGATTGGATTCATCAATGAAATGAAAATTCTTGATACCAAGAGTATATATATATATATATGGGTCAGGATCGGGGGACAACTATTTCATACAACGTTTTTGACAACAATTTTGGTGTACCCACATGGAAGATGAATCAATGGCTGAATTTTAGCGAGGATGATCTCCTCACCACATAGATCACCCCTACAAAAAATCAGCCTATTCTGAAATTTCTAACCCCATTAAATGTGGTTTTCAAGTTAACGATAAAAATAAACGGTCCATAATTCTTCAACTTGTAAACCAGTCTACGAATTGCAGAATGATTTGAATTTTTGTGAGGATGATCTCCTCACCATAGAGACCGTCCTCACCAAAAATCATCCCATTCCAATACTTCTAATTTATAAATTGGCACGGGTCAATTTATGAACAAGCATGGAGAGAGAGAGAGAGAGAGAGAGAGAGAGAGAGAGAGAGAGAGAGAGAGAGAGAGAGAGAGAGAGAGAGAGAGAGAGAGAGAGAGAGAGAGAGAGAGAGAGAGAGAGAGAGAGAGAGTACCTGCATTGCAGGGAGATAATATCGATTGCAGGTCCTTGAGTTTTCAGGTTTACTTTGATGGAGAAGTCAGTCATTTATATTGCATGTATGTATGTAGTGGAAGACGACGTCAGGAAAGAGGAATCTCTGGTATTCATTAGGTAGTCCATAAGCAGAATGCAACAAATCAACAGCACACGTGTCACACTTGCATGGATGGACCGAACTATTATTGATAGGACCCCACCTTGGTGATCTGTTAGAATCTATGTTCTAAAACTCGGAACTCGGACTGGGCTCGGAAGTCCATTGGGCCGAGTCACCTCGATGACTCGGGAGTTGGCTCGGAGAGTCATTAAATTGATTATTGTTTATTTAAATATATACAAAATAAAATTTATTAAGAAAAACTTTGAAAATAGCAAACAAATACAAAAAAAACATTTAGAAAATCAGAAAAAAAAAAATTGAGTTTTGATTGGACTCAGCCTTTAAACAGTGACTCGGCTGAATTGTGAGTCAACTCGGACGATTGTCTGAGTCAACTCGTCGGACTATGCAAATCCAAGTTTGTATGCCGAGTCGACTCGAAATACGATCGAGTCGACTCGGCCGAGTCCCGAGTTTACTTGGCGAGTTTTAAAACATAGGTTAGAATAGATAGTTTTCCAACCTGATTGGATTATCCTAACCTCGTGATGCCCCACGTTCTGATATCTTGCTGGACCAACTCATTATGATAATAAAAAAAAGAGCTTTTTTGCTTTACCTACTTACTTTATTGATGCAATTTGTATCTCACCCAATGTTTTCAAAATATTTGCGTATCACCCTTTGACCATGGTCAACGTCATTGACCATAGATGGTCTCCAATGGACATCCCAATATTTTTTAAATGACTATAATGACCTTGGGTGAGACGCAAATACTTTAAAAACATCATGGGTGGACTGCAAATTTCATCAATGAAGGGGAACAAGCAAAAAATCAATTTTTTTTTTATGTTTTTTTTTTTTTTTCAAGTTTTATTTTTGGGAGGATTGTGAACTATAAAAGGAACTCACCTTCACAGGTTGTTTAGCACGCTAATGTCCCTCATCAATGATGATGAGGGGCCACAATATGAACCATGTGGCATACTCTTAGAGGTCACTAACTGTACGGATGTTGGGGCCATCACTAGGTGGAGCTACATACCAAATATCAGCCTGACTAGTGATTTCAAACCATTCGATCTTTGTACCCCAAATAATGCTCAAATTCTACGGATAAAATCAATCTAGGAAAACGACTCTAATCCAATGCTTAAATATTAACAATCAGATTAATTTTTGGTTTGTAGGTCCACCTACGGTTGGGCCAAAAGTAAATGAAGAAAGGTTTTGAGCTCACAATCATATAAAAAAAAAAAAAAGATATTTTTTGCTTGTGCCCCTTACTTTATTAATGCAATTTGCATTGCACCCAATGTTTTTAAAATATTTGCGTCTCACCCAAGGTCATTATAGTCATTTAAAAAATATTGGGATGTCCATCCAGAGACCGTCTATGGTCAATGACGTTGACCATGGTCAAAGGGTGATACACAAATATTTTAAAAATATTGGGTGAGATGCAAATTGCATCAATAAAGCAAGGGGGTAAAGCAAAAAAGCCCTAAAAAAAATGGAGGATTGTTAAGGAGTCGTGTTACAATAGACACTAGTAATCAACACCCGTGCTAAAGCACGGGCATAAATAACAATACCTTATTTTGTTAAGCAAGGAAATACAAAAATAAAAAATAATATAAATTAAATCAATATAAGAAATTCTTGTGAGAATAGTTGTATTTGTTAGCTTTTTGTAATGTAGGCATCTAGAGCGAATCCTGTTTTATTTCAAATGTGAAATCACTTAAGACTCTCTTTTGTTAACCAATCCCCTCTGTGAGTTATTTTAGGATTTGCAATAGAATTGTTGATGTATGAAGTGCACTTGCTGAGTAGAGGTCTATGTTGGCGATGATAGAAACAAATATTTGAGAACCATATCGAACTAGTTAGTTCAATTGATATGAATGAACATTAACCATGAATTTTATTAAAAAATTAACCACTCTCAATCATTAACCCCATTTGTACTGGCTAGTTAAACCAAAATCAATATTTAGCGTTTAAACCATTCAATTTGGTCACCTATCTACTTTTATTTAAATGAATTTACTATAACTGAAATATATACCTTAATAAAATATGAAGTTGTGTAAAAAAAAAAGTTATACATGTTATATATTCAATAATCGTGATCTGATCACATGACTCCCCGTTCTTGCTTTAGATTATGATAATTGCGACTTGTGAGACCCGCCACCTATACCACTTATATCATGATATTGTGCTTCTAGATGACCATTAATGGTTTATAATAGAATAGAGCGTTAGGATAGGATTAAAGTATAGTTATATAATTGATATATGTAAAATTACAACTCTATATAATTTTGTATATAATGGTCTACAACATTAACTCATGAATGATTGGTCCACCCGTTGATGCCACAAATTAGCCTAATTGGTGATCTCGAGCTAGTTGTAGGATTCGAGCATTTTCATTTGGTAACATCTTTATATTGGATAACTTCTTTTTGAGTTCTAGATTCAAGGGATAGAGATCACAAATCAAGCTGATTTTTATGCTGGAACCCGAAGAACGCTAACAAAAATTCTTATCGTATGGACATGTATAGTGGTGGCTAACATGTCATTTCTCTTACCAAGCATGCATCGACGACTTCCTCATTTAACGATTGCTCGCTCTCCGAATAAATCGAGCAACTCCATGCAAAATCGACATTTGACTGAATCAATGGCTTCGATCATCCTCTTCATTTCCATTTGAAGATGGGGTGATCTTCGTTCCTCAAAATAACTGTAGTACGCTCCTCTCTTCTAAAATAGATCTAGAATACTGTGTATGCATGTAGCCAAAGCTTTGCATCATCACATCTCATATTCTTACAAACACTGTTTCCAAATGGGTGAGAACTGAGATGTGTGCGAGCGAAGTGTTGAAAAAAAATGCCTATAAACATTTCAAAATAAATTAAAAAAAACATATAAACTCATGACGGGCATGCCTCAAGCACTATTTTCATGCCTTTGGTCTGGCCTCACTTCTCCTTGAGAAAAAAATATGAATAAAGAAGAGGAAAAAGAAGAAGAAAAGTATGCATACCTGCTCCTTGGGGAGATCTCTAACACATTTTTTCATCAGGATTTCGAATGGCTACCATAATATTTGCCTTTTTGCAGTCGCGCTGAACCGCTGACAGGGGATCATTGCAGAGATTGATTATTTTTTGTTTCAACAAATCAAATGTTTGTCTCAAGAGCTTGAATAAACCTGAAAAAATATAGCCATATCAGAATATATTTTTTCCCTAAAAAATTACACATAATCAATATATTCAATTGAAAAAAAAATCTACATATTTTTTAATGAAAGAGAGAGAAAAGATTGACGGGAAACCATTTGAGTTGCCTAAAAAATGAAACTCATCAATCAAAAGAAAAAGGGAGAGATTTAAATATTTTAAGATAGGGGGAGAGGGAAAGGCAATGGAATTTTCATATGGAGGTTACATTTCCATATGAAAATCTTAATTATATTTCTTAATGATGCAGTTATGGAAAGCAACCAAAATGAAATTCTAAAAATCAGAATACCTTTGCGTATGTAAACCTTTAAATTTTGTAATGCATCGGTTATGGAAACAAACCACATTGATTTTCTTAATGCATCGGTTACAAAGAGAGAACGGTCGAAATTAATGCATTGGTTTTGGAAACAAACTAAAATGTATTTCTTAATGCATCGGTTATGGAAACAAATCACATTGATTTTCTTAATGCATTGTTTAAGAAGAGAGAACGGTCATAATTAATGCATTGATTTTGAAAACAAACTAAAATAAATTTCTTAATGCATCGGTTAGAAATTTAGGAATTAATGAATGAAATAAGGAGATGGGGAGTTGTAGGATTGGAAAGAGAGAAGACGTTTCGAAATTAATTGGAGATGGGAGAGAATTTGAGAATTAATAAAGAAATTAAAGAGAGGTGACGGGATTGGAAAGAGAGATATTTTGTGTAGAGGTGTTTTTGGGATAAACTAAAAAGCTGGAGAAAGCGCCACCTCAGCAGGGTCGAGCTTAGATGAGGCTCAGTGAAGGGAGATGTGTACCTTAGGTCAATGCCGTTGGATTGGACATCTTCCAAATACACTACCTGATAGCATCCCAAGGACTTACAATCCAAAGGATTTGACCTAAAGTTCACACACCACCTGGCCGTGTGGAGGATTTCACTTGTAATATGAGCCTCGAGTCAATGCCGTGTGGTCCTCACCAGAAAATATGCTTTGTTCTTTTGTAATTCAGAGAGAAATTGCTTGGAAAATGAACTCGAACAAATAGGTTCATTCTGAGAACTTTCTTGGGAAATAACTAAGAGGAAAGTCGTTGCTCATACTATATTTAGAGCTGTGATATAATGGTGGTGCTCTTATGGAGTTAAAAAATATGAGCCCCTGGTGTCTAATTTTCATTCAATAAAAGGTTACATCGGGCTCTTCGCAGGTCACCAAACTTTGATTTCATAAACTTCACGAATTAATTTTAAATGAGGAAAGAACAAACAATTGCTGTTGGACCCTTTAGATTGATCCCCACGTTGTCCTGATCAGAAATGATGATCCATACAACAAATCAATCTTACTAATTGTTGAAAATTGACCTTCTACGAATCAACAAAGATAAAGAGAACAAAAGAAAAAATCAATCACAAAAACAACAGATTTGTGTCCTGGTTCGACCATGTACCTACTCGTCTATGGGTGATAAAAGCTCTTTCGCTCTCTCTAAAATATTAGGTCGGAAATAGTTATTTTTTCTCTCTAAAATAAAATCTTACCTTTTTCTCAAAGTACAAAGTAAACCCTAAAACCCTTAATTTAGAGAAAATATATAATCTTTGGTACAATAAAATATCCAAAATACCTCTAATGCAAATTGTATAGGATTATATAGACACAAAACACAATTGGCTTTGGATTATTGTGGTTACAAAACCTGTTTGCAACGGTCCAAACCAGCTGCAATTACCTTTCTTTTTCTATTTTTTTGGCATTGCAATAGGAAGCATTTCGACAACCAGTTCATATATAAGAGACTTCTGATACGCTAGCTCTTTAGGCTCTGCTGGCAAGAGGCAAGCTTGATAATAGCTTATTGATCTCTTTTTTCATCTAACAAATCAAGGTCGCTGCTTGTGGTGGGTATTGCCACCTCTATTGGTATCAGTTAAATGTGTTATAATTCCCTTAAATTATCTAAACATTTTTTTGACTGTTTAAGCTAAAGCATTTTTAACAGTTTTATGCCCCCCCTTAATGCGATGTTATTAGGGCTTAAAATTCACCTCACTCATTCCTATATGAGGAGGTCGTCCCCATAGTGTTTGTACAAAAGATGATTTCCATGGCTAGGATCAAGCCTTAAAAAGTACTAAAATCTTATGGCTAGAGATTGCCAATCAGGGTGATTTGTGGTATGTATACGTACTCACCAAGGGGTGGGCTAAGCATCCATCTTGGAGATTTCAACATTTGCTCTCGGTTGCCAGGAAATCTATCATACAGAATTCTGTATCAAAATTTTGGTACACAAGTCCCTCAACGTGCCATGTAGCTCACTCTTTTGTGCCCACTGACCCCTGAATGGTTTGGTACACACCTTGGCGGACCTACACCAAAAATCAGCATGATTAGTGATTTCTAGCCATTTGATTTGAACATTTTTTCATCATGGGTTTGGAATCAACCCGCTCATGAAGCCCATGATGAAAAGTGCTCAAATCCGATGTCTAGAAATCACCAATCATGCAAATCTTTTGTGTTTAGATCCGCCAAGGTCAATTTACAGGGTCAGTGGGCCCAAAAAATGTGCCACATGGTGCTTTGAGGGACTTTTGTATCAAAATTTTGATACATAATTCTATATCATAGAATGGCTCCGATTTGCCAGTGCCTTCTCCACGTGTCTCAAGATGACCCTCATCTTAAGGTTTATTGTTTCATTAAACCAAATGTGAATGAGGCAACTTTTGATTGGTCCACCTCTTCACACGCACCAAAATCAAGCTGAATGGTGATCTCTAGCCATTTGATTTGAGCACCCTACAAAAATTGCTCGAATCCAACAGCTAGTAACATGGTTGAAAGTTTTGGCCAAAACCAAATACCGTGGGGTTTCGGAAACCCATAACGCTTTGTTCCGTCGTGCGTCTTCAACCAAAGACGTGCATTTTGAGGGTCCACGTCTTCAAAGTGCGTACTTTTAAAGGTCAAGACCGAAGTTTGGTCCTACACGACCATGTGAGACAGACATAAGAACAAATATTGATAGATCATGTGGGCCCCACATAAGTCAAATATTGATAGTTAGTGTGGGCTGCATATAATAACTAGAGTTGATAAATCATGTGGGCCCCACATAAGAATGGAAGTTGAGGGATCATAAGTGGGTCCCAAATAATAGAGGGTCATCAATAGATCATACATGTGCTATATGTCAAGTGAGACTATACATCATAAGTGGGCCACACATTAGGTGGGCAAAGCCCATTGGGTTTGGACGGTGAACCTTCAAAGTACATCCGTCTTCGAAGACTGGGGGGTGGTGAACCTTCAAAGGTTCACTTTCGCACATCTTCAAGGTCCAATGTGTCTACAAAGGTGTGCGCCTTGGTGTAACCGAAACACTTGTCATCAATCAAGATGCACATCAAAGGTGCGCTATCAAACACAGCATAAGTTTCAAGCCAATTTCATCCGTTTCCCCCGAAACTACTAAACAACGAAGACTTACCCGAAATTATTGGAACCTCTGAATCTACTAAAGTAACTAAACCCAAATTACCGAAACAAAACCAACTACTTTGAACCATGGTTAGTAATCATCCCATAAAAAACCACTCAAATCCATTGGCTTGAGTACACACATCAGCTTGATTATTGGGGTAAGCCAATCACTCATGAGTCAGTTAACCCTAAAGAGTGGCACATGCGCAGTTCTATGCACTCCACACAATTATCCGCCCCTTTATGTGATCTTTTGTTCTTTGCATTGAATGAAGGATCGGGCTCCTGTGATCGGCCTTTTACGACAGGCTCACCAGACAGGCCTCGTCGGGCGTGGATTTCAAGAATCCAACAGTTGCGATAGTGCTGAGCTGGCATTCATTTTTTGTCAAAGCAAGCCACTGTTGGATTCTCAGAATCCACACCCGGACAAGGCCTGTCCCATGAGCCTGTCATAAAAGGCCGGTCACGGGAGCATGTACCATGTAACCTAATTGGTGATAATAAACTATTTATAACTAGTATCCATTATTAGAATTAGAAATTAACTAAAAGTTAAAAATTAAGGCAAAAAAAATGTAACAAGGTAGACCTGAAGCCCACTCACGCTGCCCTCTAGGCCCACTGACCTTGGTGGATATATATATATACACCTGAAATCATTTTGATTGGTAATCAGTGGCCATTAGATTTTAGTACTCTTAATTGCATGATTCTAGCTGTTGGATTCAACTATTTTTTAGGTACTAAATCCAACAGCTAAAAATTATCAAACAAGTTGATTTTTGGTATGAATGTCTACCAAGAGTAAAACTTCGATGATAGGGCCCTGTCATCAGTGGGGATGACAAGGCAGCAGATCTCGGCACCTGTATTTTGTAGGATGGACCACCTCGGCCTCACTGCACACGTCCACAGGTGAGTGTTTTGTGAAAAAGCACTCGAGTACTCACCTGGGTACGTGTGAGGTGAGGCCGAGGTGGTCCGTCCATACAAAATACATGTGCCTGCCAAGATTTGCTGCCCTGTCATATCCCTTGATGACAGGGCCCGGTCATCAAAATTTTATCCGTCTACCAAAGGGTGGGCTAAACATCCATCGGTCAGTGGGCCCATATGGCAGCGGTGAGTAACGAAAATGGCTAAACCCGATCCCTTTACCTTGTTACATCACGTCCCAAAATTAAATCACAATCATGGCTACATTGACTTCTTCAAGTTAATCAAAATCAATCATGGTCACATTGTCTTCTTCAAGTTAATCAAAATATTCTCCATCTTCATCCTTCTAACTTATATTAATCCTAGTTCAAATCAATAAACTGATTGGAGAATAACATAGGCCGGCACGGGCCCGAGATGAGTTGCCGGGCATGGCCCTTGTAGATATTTTAATGGGCCTAAGCCTATACTAAATTACTAATAGTTTGTAGGTTGGGCCTTGGTATACCTAGAGCCGGCCCATAACACCCACTCAACTTCAGGCAATTTGGTTGGGTGAGAGAGTCGTCTCCTCTAATAAAGCTGCTTCTCTGGGCCCTCCGTCCGTGAAAAGTGTAAACAATTTCTACTTAGTGCAAATCAGACCATGGAATTAGCTCTTGCAGAGGGAGAGAGCACATGGACGAGCAAGCACGTCGTGGAATAGCCAAAATTGTCAACACTGATCAAATGATCACAACCATTATATAAGGGTCGGGCTCAGGGGACCCCCATTTTCTGACCCCTCTTGGTTGTCAGCGCCGAGCTGGCATCACTTTTTTCGCTTTTGGGGCCACTGACAACCACGGTGGGATTCTTGAAATCCACGGCCAAGCGCCCGAACACCTAGAGGGGTCAAAAAGGGGGTCCTCTGAGCCGGAGCCTTATATAAATAGACATAATTTTACTGGACAGGTGGACATAACTTGAACAACCGATCAAAATATACTATTGATTAGATGGTTAAGATCATCTTATCAGCCTAATTTTAGATCTTTAGCTCATCCAAGAGTTGGCAGACAGTCTAGCTAAATTGTTTCAAACATCTTTCTTGTTTAGATTCAACTTACAGAGATGTTCCCTACATGGTAGGAAATAATCTTGGCTCTAATGCATGGCACGCGCACGAATTCAATGGCTAATGACCAACTGTAAATTTAATAAATGGACTATGACTCTCACTTGATTCTTTCTCTTGCACATATATAAAATGATGGGAAACTTGTAAATAACTCCTGATTAACATTGCCATAAAAACAAGATTTTGTGATGGGATTTGGATTTGAATGAAGTAACTTCTCTATCATTTGATCTGCTGGCTGCTCGCCCATACAACTTTCAAGAAATGGGACTGAGATTATGGTTTTTCATCATATACAGTTCGGAGTCATCTGTACATATTACTAAGTGAGGTCGAAATATGAGAATTAATCAGACATTCAGAACCCTTTTTGCCGCATCATTACACTTCACTTGCACTGATGATGACAGAGTAATCTACACACCATCAACTTCGACTTCTCGTTCCGGAGGCTCACAAAGGTGAAAGGAACAAAGGGGGAATTGGGGTGCAGGCATTAGAATAGAAGAGCAAGTACTGTGATAAAGACTGCAACCGAACATACCAACGCCTGTAACAGCCATTTCAATCCATTAAAAGATGAACTATAAGAATGCCGATACTATCTTAAGAAATTAGCCGAAGAGATAAAAAACAAAAGGCGATTTGTCTCGTATGTGATTAACATCTTTTGGTAGGTGTTCGGAGATAATTCCTTAATATTCAGTCAAGGTGTATATCTCCTACATATAGAGCATGCATTCATATTTGTGGGTATCTGAGAGAGAGATCGAGACAGAGCACTTACAGCTATAGCAGAGGCAGCAAGGCCTGCCCGCTCCCTTGGATCCTTGCGGTAGTAGTTCCCAAAGTATAGAATTGTTGCATAGTACCACATTAATGGAAACACAAATCCTAGTAGAAAACTGCAAAGAGAAGGTACAACCATGAGAGCAGGAAAGAGAGATGAGTGGGAGGGGGACGATGGGAGAGATAAAGAGTACTCACGAAAACCATCCTATCCCACAGCCAAAGCAAGGAAGGGGTTTGTCATACAATCCCAGTTGGTAATCTTCTACATCTCTGATTAGGGTATACTTTCCCTTTTCACGGTCCATACCATCCGTAGATTGCCCTGAATTCACCAGAACACCTCTCAATTACTCGTCCAGATTTGAAATTCTTAGGACTGGGGCCTCTATAGTCCTCAGATTGTAAAACAAAATGAAGCATCCAAAGTCAACTTTCATCAATTGAACAACAGATTATATGCTTCTTGAATCAAAACCTAAAAGATCCATTACCACAACAGACTCGTCACTGATCTAATTAAAACCAGGAGACTTCTGACGAAGCTCCATTAGCATGCAGATAAATTACACAAGTGGTTAACGTGATGAATCTCAAGTCAACAATTCATCAGCAATTACACAAAGTAAAAGGTCCAAATAAAAATGATAAAGAAATGGTGCACACAAAACACCTATGCAGACATACTGAACTAAGACATAACACTAAGTAGGGTTACACGGACTACAGCAGTGTCATTAAAAAACTGAATATCACCGTACTTCATGAACACAGCATAACCTTGATTTTATATTTAGGGATGATGATAAATAGGTAGCCCAATAAAATTTGGAGGCCATAAATTTTCCGGGAAGGATTCTGAAGTCAAGCAGGCCACTGGTCCATTTATAGGTCCACGTAAATAAAGAAAAGGTGGATATCATGGTTCCATGCCCCATTTTCCCTCTCCTCCTCCAATATAAAGAGGAGTTTTGGTGTCTAAGGAAGAACATCACCAAGTGCACGGACCGTAGACGCCTCACCTCAAAATAGATTGTAACTACACAAGATATAATTTCCCTGTGGACAGTAAAGACAATGTACAACAGGAAGAACGGAAGCTCCCATTGATAACAATCAATGTTGTTTAAACAAGAAGAAGAAACAAACAGTAAAGGTATGGGATACATGACCAAACCCTTAAAAACCAAGTTAGCAAGTTGATCCAAAATAAATTTCACTTGCTTGTGACTACAGGAAGCTGCATGAACAGCCACAGGAAGTGTGTCAACAGCTCCTTATTATCTAATAAGTCCATACAGGATCACTACCTTTAAATACTGAAAGATATCGAGCCGATGGCCTCAATAGATCAAGGTGCTTATCTGAAACTGATTTCACCAATTCAAGGCCATTTCTCAAACCCTCCACCTCCCCAACAGTAGCATCTGTCACACCAAGAAGGCCCATTTTTAATCATTATGAAAGTAAATGTTTATTCTTTATCTATCATTGTTTGTATATCTGGCATGCACAATTTATGTTATGAAGGCATATATTAGCCTTTTGAGTTACCCCAACAGTAAGTATCTATGTCAGATCTCAGAAAGTCAATGTTGAGTTCTTCACAACCGTCTGTCCTTAGCCTATTTCCAACTTTGTGTGTGTCAACTATCAGAAATGAAAGTTGAATTTTTCCAAAGTAGGTAACAAGAATACATAATAGTCTAAATTTGTTGACATCTCTTGGGACACAAGCAATGTCCTGAACAGTAGAATATCTGGACATGGGTGTACACATTTTCACAAGGTGCATAATGTTATTAAGAGTTAGACTTGATACTTTTATTTCATTCACCAAAAGAAGAATGGGAAAAAAAACAGATATCAGACCTATTGTCAAGCTAACCATTGGCAATTGCTAGATGCCATTATTGTGGAAAGCACAAAATCAACTTGAAATTGGCCTTTAATATTTCAAATTCAACCAAGCCCAGTCAAAAAAATAAAAATAACTTTTTTTTTTTGATAATGTGAGATGAGTCAAAAAAATAAAAATAATAAAAAAATAATGCTCACAACTCCACAGGTATTCTA
Organism: Euptelea pleiosperma; assembly: GCA_035048495.1. NCBI lineage: Eukaryota > Viridiplantae > Streptophyta > Magnoliopsida > Ranunculales > Eupteleaceae > Euptelea > Euptelea pleiosperma. The sequence continues at coordinate 12,296,958 of CM068548.1, read as the reverse complement.
ATGTTGTTGGATTCAAGTTTGGGCTTCAGATCAAAAAGAGGAGAAAAAAATGAACTGTTACAGTTTAGGATTAAGGAGATAAGAAAGATCTAAGGTTGGTATGATGGATGGATAAACTAATAAGAACCATTGGGACAACGGGTGAGAAAAAGGAGAAAGTGGAGTGTGTGGATGTGGTGTGGGGGAAGAGGGAGGAACTTCACCAGTGGCTAGAGGATATTCAAATGTGTGTCACCCAATAGCAGTTAGTAGATGCAATACATGACAAGTGTGAGAGTGGAACTGCTCCAATAAGACAGTATACAACCACCAGTAAATCTAACAGCCTACTCAGCTGCCAAATTTGTAATGTGCCACTGCACACTAGACAAAAGGCCCCTCCATTGGGGTGGGATTGTGGGGTCCCTAGTGGGTTAGAGGGAACAAACCCCAAAGGCTACAACTATCAGTCCAAATGAGACTCCTAGCAATGCCACCACCACCAATGCCCCCTTAACCTCCTCCTGCATCAAAAGTTCAAACGAAAGCTAAGATACACATCACAGACCCCCTCGTACATAAGAAATCCTTATATTGACCAAACAAAGCATACATAAGCAACTTCCGTACATAGGGCACAACATTCACTAAATCTTCGTTTTTCAATAAATTCTTTCACATATCATAAAAAAAAATAGACTTAAATACAGGCTCTACAACCACCACATTCAAACCCAAACTAGAATAAATGCTTCAGTAAGCCTCTCAAGTATCTAGAAGCCTTTACTTTAAGGCATCAGTTTTCACAAGCAAAGAGTAACCCTAGGACCTAAAAGTTTCATCGACCGTAGCCACCATGGATAGGAAAGTTGCAATGCAAAGGGGATGCCAAAAGAAAGTGTTCCCATAATTCTGTCCAGTGCCTCTGAAAGTCATGCCTTTTTAAAGAGGTGCACTGACTGAATACCGCAGAACCCAATTGAAGAGCCGTGCAGCCAAATCCTTAATTGAGAACTATAATAACAAGAGTACATTTTCATGGTTAATTGTATAGGGCTATGTCATTCTCACTTGCACCAACATGCAACCAAGCTTGCTGAGTCTAAATCTCCCCATTAACACCCTTAGAATTTCTCTGAATAGGCTATCCATGGTCTTTACAATGAACAGCTCCTCAGGATCAGATTCCATGATTTTGAAGAAGAGGTGCAAAAGTATTAGAAGCCACTCCAACATCACATCATTTCCTCTCAAGCCCCAGTTGTTCTGCATTGGGAGTTTGGGACTACTAACGTATACCACATTTAATAATTTGTTAAACAGTGGCTATTCATGTCAAACATGCAGTTGTCCATGTTGGATACTGTTTTTTATAGATTTCAAAACGAGGGGGATTGTTCTGATAAAATTTGTGCATACAAATATCTTAAGCTTTTATTGCAAAAATTTAAGAGTTAAAACTAAAACAAAGCCATACACATAAAACTAGTATTTGGGCAGTAGCTAAGAAACTCAAGCGCAAGCATGCCAGCCAAACAGCTCAGCAGTGAAATACTAATCTGAACAATATCAAGATCGTCAGGTGGGAAATATGAAAATAACCCACAAAAGTAAGACCTCGACAAATTTCATACCACACAGTTAATTTGTTTTTATCATGATGACAATAAGTTTGAACAGTAATATACACAACTATTATATAGGTGAAATGAGTAAACATATAAATCCAGGAAAGTCAAGTACTCTGATCCATTTGTGTTAGAGCTGATGTGTTCAGTGTGTTGACGTCCTCAGCTCCTCCGCCAGGCTCCAAAACACCTGCTTCAGTAACATGAATATATCACTTACCAGTACAATTCAAACATAATTTCGTATTTGAACTTTTCCACTTCACTATCCCCCAGATCATGTAATCACCTATAACATATGATTCATATATGATGCACCATTGGAGCATCGAGTGTGATGCATCCTACACCTCACACCATACACATGGCCTATGATACCCAAATACTTCAACATGCCCAGCATACTCGTATTGACACGATACCGATACTGTATGGATACTTCTACATTAAAATTTCGCATTTCATAATAGTCTATTGGCTAATTTTCTTAATCCCTTACAATTTCCTTGTGGGTTTTCTAAACAAGAAAATATATATAAATAGTATGTTTTAACAAATTATGTTGTTAAAAAACTATGCAATATTACAAGTATCATTAGGTTTTGAAGGATTTAAATACTAAAAAAATGATACTTAACTTATAATAAGTAAAAATTAAAGCACTATATCAACATATTGGATGGGATGCCTGTATCCGTATCTGTGTCTTAAATTTTGGGAAATTAACAGTACTATCCCTGATTCATGTACCTGTATCCATATCAGTATCCGTATTCGGCATCATCTTAGCACGTGTCCCACCATAGCGTCAATACAAATTCCAAAATATTCAATTCATGTGTCACCTCATAGAAGTGGCATAAAGTCCCAAAACGAAAAATCCATGAGAAACCTACCAGAGGATCTTAACAAGTCTGACTAGAGCTAAAACTTGGAGAGGGTAGAAAAAAGAATGAAGCTAACGGTAAGGGGGGTAAAGTCCATAATATCAGGATGGTTACATGTATCCAGCTGGTAAATCTTTTGGGTATGCCCCATGCCCCCATTCAAAACGGATCAGGCAATTCATCAAATAGCAGACGAGTATGTGGGCCACGAGCACCGAGTTATGGTCTAGCTAAACCACAGTTAATTTAGCTAAACCAACAATTTACATCACATGGTGCAATGTCTCAAGTTCTCAATAATTAAAAGAAAAGCATACATAGAAAATCAGGTAAAAAAATCAAAAAAAAAAAACCCAACCCCTCGAAAGCCTCACCCATAGAGCTGCACCTTCCATTACTTCAAACTCTCGCCCATCAAAATCCATATCTAAAATGGATAAATCCAGTAAAATCCTCAATCATCATAATCACCGTAACCCACCAAATTCCCCTCCCCTCCCCCCCACCACCCGGGGGATTATAAAAAAAGAGAGGGAAACAGCAGAGAACAAAATCCACAGATCCAAATTAATTGAAACGATTTCCTTCAAAACCCAGTTGCCAAAAATCAAAATTTACTTCAAAAACACTAAAAAAACCAAGAAATAAAACAATATCTACAAATGAATAAGAAAAATCAGAAAAGAAGAAAAATTTACACAGACCCAACTGATTTCAAACGAATCCCATCAAAACCCAGCAGCCAAAAATCCAAAATTTCTTCAAAAACAATAAATCAATCACAAAAATTATATTTCATAATGAATAAAAGCCAATTATATATATATAAAAAAAAGGAACTATTTTTTCAATTAAAAACCCCACTACAACAACAGAGTAGAATCAAGAGAGAAGAACACGACTTACCACTGAGAGCCGAATCGACAAAGAAAAATCCTCTTTTTTCTAGAATTTGAGAAGAACGAAAGAGAGAGTTTTTGTTGATCAGATTTGCTCCGTCTTTTGGTACTCACACCGCTCTTCCCATTAAACAATTGGAGAGGAAGTGACAAAACTCTCTCTCTCTCTCTCTCTCTTTCTCTCTCTCTCTTCTGTGTTGAAAAATAAAATAATAAATTAGAAAGCAAAATAAATTCCAATATTTTTCTACGCTTTCTGAGGTGGGCCGTGGGCTTTGCCGACCATGCCGGTGCTTTCGGATAAAACTAGTCTGCGTACGTAATATAGACTCTAAAAGTCTGTTAGTTGGATGGTCAGGATCTCTCTGATCAAAGTGATGTTTCTAGCAGTGAGGGCATTTGAGTGGTGCGATATTGATTGGTGGTCCAAGTGAAGGCAAAATGTGTAAAGACCAGACGAGAATTTAATTAGGTAATTGATCGAACGGTTAAAATTTTGGCAAATGTCTAACAATTTTATCACTAAAGATTGTATTAGATCGTAGGGTTAAAATCATCCAGTTGGGTCAATGTCCAGCATTTATATTGTTAGGTCAAATGGGACCTACCTCATAAATATGCCCCATACACACTCCTTTAGCAGATTACCCATTAAAGAAGTGTAAGGACCTGTTTGGATTGCTATTTTGCAACCAAAATTGAAAGATATTTCTAAAAGCTTGTCTAGCAAAAAAAAAAAAAAGGTTATTTCTTGCACAAATATGGTGATCCCAACCAGACCCCAACCCTAACAATGTTTTAAACCTGGACAAGCCAATTGACTCGGTGGCTAGCCGGATCACCGAGTCACCTGTTCAATCAAGTGCTTAAAAAGATGGTCCATTCGGGTTTTGTTTTAAATAAGTAAAAATGAATTTTTGGGGTCCACGCTGACCCACCCGATCAAGGGGCCAATTCATTGGTTCAGCAGTTCCACTCACTGAAAGCTACCAAAACCAATCGGTTCCACCGTGTAGGAACCGATCGTGTAGGAACCTAGGGATTGTATTGATTGTCAACTAGGGCAACCCTAGGGTTTTTGGGTATCCAAGCTCCAATGATTCCCACACGTGTGAAAGCCCTAGTTTCACCCAATGTTTAAAAGGGGCCGTTATAACGGTATAATGGACCGGGGCGTTACTGTAATAACAGATTGTAACATACAGGGGCAAAAATGGGAAAATAATGAAAATAAAGGAAAAAATGGCGCTAAAATTTAAATTCAATAAAATTTATAACGGACATTATTTTAATAGTTTTTTCAGAAAATAACAGTTATTTTAGTTATAACGGAAAATAAAGGCCGTTATTTTATGGTGCAGAACGTAACGGGGGAGGTCTGAATCTGTTATAACAGCAGTTATTTTCATTATAGCGACCGTATTTTAAACCATGGTTTCACTCAGATAATACCAAGGTTTAAAAAACGGCCGTTATAACGAAAATAACGGCCGTTATAACGGATTCGGACCTACCCTGTTACGTTATGGACCATTAAAATGCCCAGAAAATAATGGCCGTTATAACGAAAATAGCGGCCGCTATTTTCTGTTATAACGAAAATAACAACCGTTATTTTCTGGGAAATTTTGTGGAAAAAAACGGCTGTCGTTTTCATTTTTTTCCGTTATTTTTCCGTTATTTCCATTTTTTCCGTTATTTCCCATTTTTTTTCTGTTTTTGCCCCTGAGCGTTTTTTTCGCTATAACGGAAAAAACGATAAGTCCGTTATACCGTTATAACGGTCCCCTTTAAACCTTGGATAATACAAGTCACAATGAAGGTGAACACCAACCACCGTTTTTCTTGTGGGGCTGATGGTTTGGTTGGTAGCCATCACTATCTTATCTTGACTATTTAATACGAAATATATAGCTAAAATGGCTGCGAGATCTTTTAAGTATATTCTATATCTTCATCTGGTCAATAGTGTTTGGGAACTTTTTCTTCTCAGCCTCCAAGTTAAAAATAGTGTTTGGAAACAGGAATAATAATATACGGATTGTCACTGGTTCAAATCAAGCCTATTGAGTTGAAAATTTAGGCAATTTGAATAATCTAGGAAGATTATTTTGTGATTTATAAGATTATAAAAGCTTCCAATTTCAATTTTCTTAACCGTGTATATACATCGACAATATCGGCACCCCTCACCACCACAAGCACGTTTTAAAAATTTTAAGTAATGTTATTTATATTCAAAAATATTAAATCAGGACAAAAAATTAGCTGGATCTGGTCATGCAATTGCGACTTTTTTTTTTAGGGTCACTCTACGGGTATCCACACCATTCGGCTGGGCACCCATATGGGACCAAAATGCCCCTCCTTTTAGTTTGGGCACCCCACCCCACCCCTTCTCTCTCTCTCTCTCTCTCTCTCTCTCTCTCTCTCTCTCTCTCTACTGTTATCCCTCTCTCTCTCACTATCTCTCCTCTCTCTCTCTCTCTCTCTCGTAATACTTTGTTACAAAGAAAACGTGTCCGAATGGAGAAAATAATATATATTATGCGGGAAGTACTGTTCTGCATGGATTATATTGTTAATTAAGTCATAACGCTTCTTTGGGCACACATTTCTCATCTCTATACGAGTAAAACTTGCATGACCGCCGACGGTCATATAAGCCCTTACCACCCACAATATGAGCCACATGGCACATACTTAGAGGATGCTAACCGTATGGATGTTTGGCCAATCCCTAAGTGGGTCTACAAATCAAAATCAGCAAGATTAATGATTTCAAACCTTTCAATCTTGTAACCCAAATAAAGATCAAATTCCCACAGTTAAAATCAACCGATGAAAGTGACTCCAACCCAATGTTTAGAAATCACTAATCAGGATTTTTGGTTTCTAAGTCCACCTAGGGATTGGCCAAACATCCATATAGTCAAGTGTCCTCTAAAAATGTGCCACGTGGCTCATAATGTGATCGATCCCTATTCGAGGTTGCAGTTTGTCTACTTTTTAACGGTAGTACTATACACATAATCATTTCCCTATTATATTTTCTCCAATGATGGAATCATTCCACAGTAACATTTATGTTGATTTCATCCGAATGATGATTTTTTTTGTTTTTCTTTTCTTTTGGAGTTCCAAACATGGCACACTCATTCCCCACTGACCCATGAATGATTGGTCCACTCCCTTGATGGACCTACACATCAAAAATCAGCCTGATTGGTGATCTTTAGCCATGGGATTCAAATATTTTCCATTGGATGATTTTAAACCATTGGATTTTTTTTTGCACACTCAGATTGAATGGCTAGAGATTACGAATCAGACTGATTTTTTGGTGTGTAAGTCCATCAAAAAGTGGGCCATTCCCTCACCAGTAAGTGGGCCTGAAAAAGTGTGCCATGTGGTGCATTTTCAAACGATCATCAACACTGCAATAAGAGACTACAGGAGGAAAAGTTTCCAAAGGAATTGCTTTCATATGCATCAAAGATCTAAAATAATATATAAGCTTAAAGCTCTTATTATTATATGCTTCCACTCTTTGAAGCAAAGCCAAAAAAAAAAAGGGATATTCTTTACTTAGTGAGCTTGCCTAATTATACTTGGAGTAAATCTTAATTTTATAAATTATTTTGGTGGGTAAAAAAGGTGGTGTCGCTATCGTGGTGTCGCCATCGGGTTGATCAACATCATCTATATACAATTTTAAAACGAAAACGGGGTTGCGGGCATGCCCTTCACACGGGCTTCACAAAACGCTCACTTACGTGCACTACAATAAAAGTCCTTACTAACTCAGACAAGTAGGCATTTGCTTCAAGTTTAGTTTTCTTTTTTAAAAATGGAATTATTGAGTATGAAAAATGCCATTTGTCGCATAAGTTGCAAATCTAGCTGACACCAGGGCCGTCTTGATGCAAGTTGAGGCCTAAGGCAAAAACTCTATATAAGGCTTTTTTTTATATTATTAATATATATGGTATTAATTAAAAAAAATTAACTCTATATTAAAGAAAATCTTATTAAAAAATGTAGACACAAAGGACTCCCGTAGTCCAATTGTAGTCCATGCAAAGAACACTCGCAACCCTACATAGTTCATTTTTTGGGCCCAAAGAATGCGTGGATGTTCAACCCACCTATCGGTGGATAAACATACTAAAAAACAGCTTGATTGATGACTTCTAGCCATTGGATTTATTACCCAAAAAATATGCTTGAATACAATTTCTAGAATTAATCTTAAAAAGTACTAAAAATCTATGGCTAGAGATAGCCAATCAGGTTGATTTTTGGTTTGTACGTATGTCCAACAAAGGGTGGGCTAAACACCCATGTGGTTAGTTGGCTGGGGGGCTTCTCTCATCTGGGGCCTAAGGCGACTGCCTTAATGGCCTTATGGTAGAGACAGCCCTGGTTGACACATGGTTTTGTGACCCATATAATGATACACAGTCGTGGAGCCCACATGGAGATGAGTTGAGGGTTGATTTTTAGTGAGGATATATAATTTCCTCACCATGGAGATCATCCTCACCATAAATTAACTCATTCCGACATTTGAAGCCTTGTGAAAAGTAGAATGCAAGTTGAAAATTCCTGAATCATCCATTTTCACCATTAAGTCCATATTTGATGGGATTAGAAGATTCGTAAAGGGTTGATTTCTTGTGAAGATGATCGATCTCTACGGTGAGGAGATCGTTCTCGCAAAAAATCAGCTCTTATCTCATTCCATGTGGGCCTTAAGCCCATGTGCCATTTATTGCGCAGAAAAATATGTGTCAACCTATCCCAATCCAGAGATGATAACTAGCCTACTTAATAAAATGATATTACAATAGGTTTAAGGCCCTGTATGGTTGTTGTGAATAAGTTTTCTAGAAATGATTTTTTGCTTATAAATCCCTTAAATCGGCCATTCGCTTTGTAATGTTTGCTTAATCTTGAGATACCACAGCTTGTTCATTCAATGATCAAATTGTTTCAACAAGGCTTCGCATTGTTGATTAGCGTGTGAATGTGTGAAACACTCAATCTTTCATTATATTGCGGTTTTACCTTCATTTTCTCCTTTCATAGGGTTGACAAGAGCATGGCTCGAAATCTTGGGATCGGTGGGCTCCGATCCTGATCTGGACTAGTCCGATCTAGAATGGGATCGACGCATCTCACCCGAGACAAAGTGAAACTTCTTTGGGAAACAGTAATCTCAATCCAGTTTTGGATCAGATTGATGGGCTCTGATTCAGAACGAGATCGGCCGAGACTTCAAACCATGGACAAGAGTGAACCTAATGTAATTGTTATGGCTTTGTTTGGCGTAGTCCGGGCTGAAAGGACCAATGACCAATTTGATGTTGCAACCTCTTTTCAAAAGGGATGGGATATTGGCACCCGCGTTTTCGCTCAGTAAACCCATCACTCATCACACCCATCCACCAAAAAAATAAAAAAATAAAAAAATAAAAAAACAGAGAAGAAGAGGAAAAACAGAGGAGGAGAAGAAGAAGAGGAGGAGGAGGAGGAGGAGGATGATGATGCCGCCGCCGCTACCACCCCCGGAGGTATGTCTCTCTCTCTCTCTCTCTCTCTCTCGGCCTCGGAGGCTGCCGATGCAGCCCAGAATCAAGAGTGAGAGGGAGAGGGAGAGGGAGAGAGAGCAAGAGAGAGAGAGAGAGAGAGAGATATGTACCTGCGACGGCAGCGGCGTCGTAGTCCTCCTCCTCCTCCTCTTCGTCTTCTTCTTCTTCTCCTCCTCTATTTTTTTTTCAGTTTTTCTGGATTTTTATTTATTTATTTTATGGGTGTGATGAGTGAAAAAGGAGGGAGGTGGATTTTTGGGTTTACTGAGCGAAAACACAGGTGCCAATATCCCGTCCCTTTCAAAAACCCAACTCTGGTCCGGTTTTAAGGACAAACTCTAAAAGAAAAAAAAAAATCCGGCAAGTCATAAGAATTAAACCTGGACAAACCTTTGCTGACCCCATTTTTAGGAGGGTCATGATGTAACAAGCTATACATGATGCTATTTGGCGTTAGCTAGTGCCATTTTTGAAACTCAATGCTGCCATCTGGACCCACTGACCGCATGGATGTTTAGTCCACCCAATGGCAGACATACATGCCAAAAATCATCTTGTTTAATGTTTTTTAGCCTTTGATTTTAGTACTAAAAAATGGTTGAATCCAACAGCTAGAATCACACCTTAAAAAGTATTAAAATCTAATGGCTAAAGATAACCAATCAGGGTGATTTTTGGTGTATATCCACAAAAGGGTAGGCTAAACATCCATGCAGTCAGCAGGCCCAGAGTGCAGCGTGAGTAACAAAAACGATCAGGTAATAAATCTTGTCGCATCTTATTCATTTATAGGCATCCAAACATGGCCTAGAGAATTAGTCTTCCCTGACAAAAGTGCACCTTCCATTAAACCAGCTTTTTAACTTCTTTGGAGCCCACTATAATCCACACACAAACAAGAAGAGTTAAATGAAGTGGTCCAGACTCCAGAGCTGTACTCATTGGCCTTTGGATAACTTCTGAATGCTTGCCACCTTTCTCTTGTACGAATCTATGGAGGCTGGCCCATTCCTCAGGCATGACCCAAGGGGTACATGTATAGAAAGGACTGGGTCTGCCAAAGCTTGGCCTATAATAACTAGGTCCAAGCATGCATTAGGCCCAAGGATAAAGCCCATTTAAGGTCGGGCTCAAGAGCCCCCTTTTTTCTGACCCCTCTTGGGAGTCGGACTCGGGGCCGTGGATTCCAACCATATTAAAACCTGCTTGGACAGAGCCTGAGCCATAATTAAAACCTTTAACCCAACCTAGTTTCATTATACATAACTAGGAGGCTGCACATGAGTGATTGTACGGGTGTCTTTGAAAGAAGTGGCACACTATTAGAGTCCACTAACCATATGGATGTTTGGCCCATCCCTAGATGTACCTACATACAAAAAATCATCCTGATTAGTGACTTCTAAGCATTCAATTGGAGTTGTTTTCATGGGTTGATTTTTAACCGTGGAATTTGAACATTATTTTGGGTACAAAGATCCGAAGATTTGAAATCACTAATTAGGATCTTTGGGTGGTTTTTGGACTTCAGATAGTCCCTCTCTTGCTCGCGGGACAACAACAATAGCCGACAGTGTCTGCTTATCCGAAGGTCGCTATTTTGCTCGCTGAGTCTCTTCGTTTTCATGGGTTGATTTTTAACCGTGAAATTTGAGCATTATTTTGGGTACAAAGATCCAAAGATTTGAAATCACTAATTAGGATCTTTGGGCAGTGTTTGGACTTCAGATAGCCCATCTCTTGCTCGCGCGGGAACAACAATAGCCGACAGTGTCTGCTTATACGACGGTCCCTCTTTTGCTCGTTGAGTCTCTTCGTTTTCATGGGTTGATTTTTAACCATGGAATTTGAGCATTGTTTTGGGTACAAAGACTAAAGTAGTATACATGGCCTTATAGGGGTGTGCATTTGGGTAGCCTAACCCAACCCGGGCTCATTTTCTCGGGTTTTGGGTCAACCGCCTGGACAGAATTAGTCGGGCAGTCCAAATCTTGAGGAACCCTATCCGGACCCTACCCAAACCTGAAAAGCTGGGTGTTTTGGGCTGGGTTTCGGGCCCTACCAAAAATCAGCCCAATTAGTGATTTCTAGGTGTTGGATTGGAGTTATTTTCATAAGTTGATTTAACCATGGCAATTTGAGCATTATTGATCATTAATTGAGGTATAAAGATCCAAAGGTTTGCAATCACTAATCAGGCTGATTTTTGGTTTGTAGGTCCACTAGGGATTGGTCAAACATCCATATGGTCATAGTTCTCTAAGAGTGTGCCACGTGGCTCAGATTGGGCCAAAGTTTTTCTCTCAAGGGCGCTGCAACAACATACTTCATGATTGATATCCAAATAGTATTATGGAATCATGACACCGCGAATTAAAGGTCGATTGTGCAACCAAGATTCTCCATCAACGGATAGTAATGGCAAAACCTAGGCCACGTACATAAGGGCTGAGCAAGTAGTGTAGTATCTTAATCATACTATCAATTTCCTTGGTTGGGCCCAATCCCAGCCTGACCTTGGGCTGGGCTTGCATTGGAATTGTCCCTACGTTATATTGGAGGCCCGACTCAAGTTTAGAGGAATTTGTGCGAGATACTGGTACTATGTATAAAGGTTTAAAATGGGCCGTTATAACAGTATAACGGATGGGGTGTTACAATTTTCCATTATAACAGATTGCAACGCATAAGGGAAAAAACCGGAAAAAATGGAAAATAACGGAAAACAAACGGTGCTAAATTTCAGTAAAATTTATAACGGAAAATAATGGAAATAACGGATGTTTTCTTAACAAATTTTTTTTAGAAAATATATAACGGAAAATAACAGTCGTTATAATGAAAATAACAGCCATTATTTTCTGAGCGTTAAAATGGTACATAACGTAACGGGGGAAGTCCAAATCCGTTATAATGGCCATTTTTTAAAACCATGCTTGGTATCATGGTTTAAAATACGGCCGTTACAAAGAAAATTACGACAGTTATAACAGATTCGGACCTCCCCCGTTCCATTATGTACCATTTTAATGCTCAGAAAATAACAACCGTAATTTTTCCATTATTTTTTTTGTTATAACAAAAATAACAGCTGTTAAGTTCTGAAAATAATTGTTAAAAAATGTTCGTTATTTCTGTTATTTTCCATTTTAATTTTATTGAAATTTGAAATTCAGATTTTGAATTTTAGCATCATTTTTTCATTTTTGCCCATGAGTTACAAGCCGTTATAACGGAAAAAACGGACGCCCTCAGTCCGTTATACCGAAATAATGGTCTGTTTCAGACCTTGCTTCGTATCATAGTTTAAAAAACAGACTGCTATAAGGAAAAGGGGTGTTAAAGGGTCACCTATCATTGGACACTTTTAAGTATTGAACGAGAGTTCAGGCTACTTAGTGAATTTAACCCTTTTTTGCAAAACAAAATATGCGAGAGAAAGGGGAAACCGGTGGGCTTGGTCTCCAGGTTTCCCAGGTATATGTTTTAGGGCTTTATTGGTGTTGGACACTTTTTGGATTGCAGACCACGCGACCACCGTGTTGGTTATCAACATATGGTTTCTAATGGGACCAGGATTTTGAACAGGTCAAGATCTTCGTGAGCCCGGCCATTGGATAATCTTGATGATGATGTAGGCGAGAACATAGTTTAAAAAACAGCTGTTATAATAGATTCAGACCTCCCTTGTTACCAGTGGCGGAACCAGGAAGGGCCCAGGGGGGCAGTTGCGCCCCCCCTCAACTTTGAAATTCTACGAAAAAAATCAAAACATTTACTTCCAAAATTATTTTTTTCCTTTGGTTTGTCCCTCCTGATTTCTTCTGTTTTTGCGATTTTACCCCCTTAACACCCCCTCCCCCCCCCTCAAAATCCTGACTCCACCACTGCTTGTTACGTTATGTACCGTTTTAACGTTCGGAAAATATAAAGGTCGTTATTTTTTCCGTTATAACGAAGAGTAAAACTTCCATCACACGAAATTGTAAATCACACAAAAGACAGCCAATGAATTCTCGGCACGTACACAAGTGCTTGGCAACGTACCATGTGCTTTTACTTTTTAGGTGTACGTGCCGAGAACTCATTGGCTGTGTTTTGTGTGATTTGCAATCCCAGTGTGACAGAAGTTTTACTCTATAACGAAAAAATAGGCCAGACGGACTCCAATAATGAATAGGCTCAGGCGCTATGAGGACCCCTTTTTCTAACCCCTCTCGGTGGTCGCGCTCTCGGCCGTGGAATTCACGAATCCAAAGGTGGTTATCAATGCCGCAGGGTTTTAAAGAATAATAAAATAATAATATTTTGAACTTTATTTTTACTCAGACGTGACTGATGTGACCCTTTATGTTCATTGAGTAGAACTTTGCTGAGGGACATCCGTCGACCACAGTATAAGTCACGTGGCACATTCATAGAGATCAGTGACCATATGGATCTTTGGCACCCTAGGTCGATTGGATTAGTTTTTATTGGTTGATCTTTATTTGTGGAATTTTAACATTATTTTGGGTACAAAGATTCAAAGGTTTGAAATCCCTAATCAAGTTGATTTTTGGTACGTAGGTCAACCAAAGGATAGGCAAAACATCCATACGGTCAGTGGTCTCTAAAGGTCTACCACGTGGCTCATATTGTGGTCCATCCGTCACTGACAGCAAGTTGTCATCACAGTTTTACTCCTCTTAGGGGTCAGACTTGCCTAATTAACCACCCGTGGTAGCTGATCACCCACACTATAAGCCACGTGGCAATTTATTAGAGGACACTGACCATATAAATGCTTGTTGGACCAATCCGTAAGTGGACCTACAAACAAAAAATCAGCCTGATTAGTGATTTCAAACCTTTGGATCTTTGTAGAGAAATAATGGTAAATAAGGCTCAAAATCCTATGGTTAAAATCAACCAACGAAAATGACTTCAACTAACGCTTAGAAATCACTGGTCAGGTTGATTTTGGGTTTGTAGGTCCACCTAGGGATTGGCCAAACATCTATAAGGTCAGTGTCCTCTAATAAATTACCACCTGGCTTATATTGTGGGTGGTCAGGCAAGTCTTACTATCCTCTTAGTACATTACCTTAAAAAAGTACCACGTGCGGTCTATCTGGTACCTTATCAAGTACAATGTTATTAGTTCCGATAAGCATTGAGAAACCATTGAGATAAGCATTGGATAGACGGAAAAAATTTGCTTCTACCGTGGAGGACATGAGTTTGATCCATCAGCCCCCTCAAAATGCCACGTGCCATCTTTTTCAGCTCACTGACACCTGTATGTTTGGCGCAGTCCTACAGACCAAAAATCTACCTGACTTATGATTTCTAGCCATAGGATTCTAGCTCTTTTATCATTGTGGGCTTCGTGTTACGTGAACAAGTCATCGTTTGGATTCCAAGTTCACGAAGAAAAAAAAAGCTGAAATCCTTCGTCTAGAAATCACCAGGCTGATTTTTGGTGGGTTGGCCAAACATCCATTGGGTTAGGGGGGACACGAAAGAGGATGCCATGTGGCATATTGAGGGAGCTGGTGGATCAAACTTTTTTGTCCTCCATGGGAGTAGCATACTTTTTTGTCCTCCAAAGTCTCTATTCCAGATAGATAGAACCACAACAGCCTCTCAACTTGGCAGAAAAACCTGCCAAGGGGGAGCTGCAGTTTGGTGTACCAAAACCTGCCAAGGGGGAGCTGCCAATCAAGCTGATTTTTAGTGCCGAGGTTCACCAAATGGGCCCAAAAAAGTGCTGCACGTGGCATTTTTTTATTTTTTTATGGATAGACTTTAAAGACAGCAAAACTTTCTCCCAGGAAAGAGTTCTATATTGGTTACTTTAGATAATCTTCTCAAGTCGTCCTCTTTAGTCCACGCACGCGAGACGACCAACGGAACCGTCTCGCTTTTTTCTAAGCAGGACCGACATTCTTCCAAGGAAGAAAAGTTTGCTCCACCTTGCTGGACAAAAGTTTGATCCACTACCCCCAAAATACTACGCGGCATGCTCTTTCGGGCCCACTAACACATGACTATTTAGTTCGATATACCAAAACTTTGCCTGATTGATGATTTCTGGCCATCGATGCTAGCATTTTATCCTGGGCCTGGAATCCAAACCAAGAAGCCCAAGATTAAAAAGCTAGAATACAATGACTACAAATCGAGTAAAACTTAGCTGACCACCCACATGTGAGCCACGTGGCTCACTTTTTAGAGGACGCTGCCCGTATGGATGTTTGGCCAATCCCTAGGTAGACCTACAAACCAAATATCAGCCTGATTAGTCATTTCAAACCTTTGATCCTTGTACCCCAAAATAATGGTCAATAATGCTCAAATTCCCATGGTTAAAATCCAACCCTTAAAAATCGTTGATTTTTTGTTTGTAGGTCCCATCCATCCGGTCAGTATCCTCTACAACTGTGCCACGTGACTCATATTGCGGACGGTCAGGGAAGTTTTACTAGGCAAAAATCATCAATCTAGGATAAAACTTTGATGACCGGGCCCTGTCATCGAAAGAGAAGACAGGGCAGCAAATCTCGGCACGTGGATTTGTACGGACTGACCACCTCGGCCTCACCATACACGTACCCAGGTGAGTACTCAAGTGCTTTTTTGCCCAAACAGTCATCAGTGTACGTGGGCGGTAAGGCCGAGGTGGTCAGTCCGTACAAATCCATGTGCCATCATCTGTGCCCTGTCATCGAAGTTTTACTCATCAATCTGAGTATTTTTTTGGTGTACAAGACCATAAAGAGGTGGGACCGTAAGAAAATGACACGTGGCTTTTGTGGATGGTAGATCAAACTTTGTCATCCACCAGGAGTGGAGCAAACTTTTTTTTGTCCATCCCCAGTAGCTTCCCATGTCACCCGCACAAACCCAGACCCTTCTTTCTCTCTACAACATGCCACCTCACCATCATCTCGAGGAACCGCCACGTATGTGAACGCAGCAGCAGCGGAGGCTCCTCTATATCACAGACACAGACACAGACACAAACACAAACACAGACACGTTGTTTCGCTCTCCTATTTCTCTCTCTAAGTTCCAACTTTCAAGTTACTACTCCCTCTCGTGTTCAGAAGTTGGGTTTGAAAGATGGAGGACGAAGTGGTGGTCTCATCTGGAGATGACGATAACAATAGCAGTTCTGTACTCAACATTTATCCTCTCAGTAATTACTACTTCGGATCCAAAGACGCCGTTCCTCAGAAAGATGAAACCATAGCCGATCGCGTGCAGAGGATGAAAACCAAGTAAGTTTTTAACTTTCTAAGTTTTTTTTTCCAATTTTACCCTCTCTTTTCTTCCAAATTACATGTACTTGTTATTTTCAGTTACGCCATGAACGGATTAAGGACTTGTGTCGAAGCAGTTATTCTGGTTAGTTACTTCTCTGTTTTTTTTTTTTTAATTGGATTTCTTGATTCAGTAAAAGATCAATCTGTGTATCCAAAAACCCTAATCGAAATTATTACTAAAACCCAATTAAGTTCTGCTTTAATTCAAAATCCTAACTACATGGATCATAAAATCCCCCTAACTTTGTTGTGAATTGAAGCATCTTCTAGTCTTCGCTGCTATTGCTTCGATAGCTTTGATGCAATGAGAAATTTAATCTAGAAAGATAAATTTGGTTCATTTGGTAGAAGTCCCAAATGGTGAATCTGTTTAGAATGAAGATTCTTGAGAGTATAGATTAAGTAAGAGGTAACACGCTATGATCGTATTATGGGAAGTAATTCTGCAAAACCTGCTTTAATGGAATTGCCAATTCATTGGTGTTAGTAACAGAGGAGTGATAAATTGATAATCCAGAATGTGATTATATATGGACCATTGAATTGGAATGATTGATTCAAAATTGAAAGTCAATTTAGTGATTTTCTGTTGTTGGTATCCAGGGATATTAATTATTTAGTTTTTTTTGTGTAGTTGTTCAATATATTAGTTTGTTTGCCTTTCAAGGGGTACCATAGTGTGATTCTTAAGATTTTACAGAGCTTTTTTTTTTATCCGTTACTAGATATTGGTTCAATAAAAAAAAGGAGAGTACAGAATAGGGAGAGAAAGAACCTAGAGATGCCTCTTTAGTGAGAAGATTTTTTTTTTCTAGAGATCGGTTTTTTGAGAAGGAAAAGAACAAAGAGATAAGAGGGGGAGGTGGAGGGGAGGGAAGAAAAGGACAAAATACAAAGAGAGCTTATTACAAAGGCTCACGCCATAATATAAGTCACGACAAAGAGCGCAAACTACAAGTCAACTCATCTCTAGAGATTAATTTTCTTGACTGATAGTTGTTGATTGTTCGTATATGAAGTTGTTATGCTGCAATGCTGGAGTTTATTTTTTGTTTTATTTTTATTTTTGTTGATAATGGTTAGCGGGCACTTCTTGATTTGGAATGATGAGCATGTAAATGTTTGTTAAAACAGGTTGAATTGTTTAAACATCCCCATTTGTTGGTGTTGCAAGTAAGGAACTCTTTCTTCAAGCTTCCCGGTGGCCGCTTAAGACCTGGTGAATCAGGTATGATTCTATAATATTTGACATTTCAGATAACATATTAACATGATAATGTCTTCTGCTACTGTAAATTGAACCGTTTGTCTAGCATTTTCGCTTTACAAAGCAGTTCTCAGCTAATTTGGTGCTTATGCAGATTTAGCCAATTTCTTGTTCTCTTATAAGCCACGTGTTTCATAAAAATTGCAACCTCAAATAACTTTTTAGTTTGTGACTGAAGTTTGAGTTGTGTTGGAATGCATGAAAGCAAGACATATGAGTCGAACTTTTGTAAATGTAATTATGTATTACTCATTGAAAAAACTTATGTATAGATGTACATGTATGTGTGTATGTGTATGTGTATCTCTTTATGTGTGCACATACATATGTTTCAGGCTATCCCAAAGCCTCAAACTCAAAACTGAGCATTATTAGTTCAATGAACTCAAGTGGATATGTTTTTCAGAGACTGATGGACTGAAACGCAAGCTTTCAAGCAAGCTCTCTGTTAATGAAGATCACATCAATACTGAATGGGAGGTAAATATGATGTGTGTTAGACTTCAAGGATCGGGCTCAGGAGCCCCCCCTTTTTCTGACCCCCTCGGGAGTCGGACTCAGCACCGTGGATTTTGAGAATTCAATGGTGAATGCCAGCTCAGTGCTATCAACCACAGTTGGATTCTCAAAATCCATGGTGCCGAGTCTGACTCCCAAGGGGGGTCAGACAAAGGGGGTCCTCGGAGCCTGAGCCATACTTCAATACTCCCAATGCATTGACATAAAATAGAGCTGTATTGCTGTCCAACAATTGGACCCTAGGGAAGGGATCCTTCTCAGGACGATGGCAATTTTTCCTATAACTTAGCTTGGATAACCGCAATAACATAACTAAGCTCTTTTATTCTTGATTTCTCAGGTAGAAGAATGTCTTGGAATGTGGTGGAGGCCTGACTTTGAAACTTTGATATATCCATATTTGCCACCTAATGTACAAAGGCCTAAGGTTGTTGGTTACCACGAGATGCAACATTCAAGTTTTATTGAAGTTTAAACTCAAAACCCTAATTGGTATATTTTTCCCTATTTTTAGGAATGCACGAAACTCTTTCTTGTAAAATTGCCAATGAGTAGGAAATTCATTGTACCGAGTAACCTAAAATTGCTTGCAGTTCCACTGTGCCAGATTCATGATAACCTTAAGGTACAAGGCATTCTTGGAAGTTTCAAACTTCTATTAGTCGACGGATTTAGACATGGTAATCTGATGCATTCACCCTATTGCATTTTGTAGACATATGGTCCAATAATCTCTGGAGTTCCGCAGCTGCTATCTAAATTCTCCTTCAACATCATTGAGCATTGAATCAGACCTCTCCATCACTGCTGTACAGATTATAGGGTATATGGGAACCAGTTAAGGAAAATGAGATATATTTGCAGCAATCTTATCGAAGAGCTTCAGATGCTTTACATGTGATCTAATTAAAGTACATGTGGATTGTATACCTTTATAGAGGTACTCTCTGCTGCGATGAATTCGTGATGTTGAATGCAGCAATGTAGTTTTTTTTTTCTTTTTTCTGTGTTCTTGATGTGGGTTTTGTACTTAAATTTGGGCTAGTACTAAATAAGTTAGTATCATTTTGCTCAATGCATCTGTGCATAATTTAAAATCTTTAAAATGTAAACGGAGTTACTACTAACAACTAAATGGTGTTTTTATTAAAATAGGGGAACTCATTTCTTCCATTGTGGCTTTGCAAAATGTTTGGGTTTAGACTTCTCTCTTGATAATGCTAGTAATTTTGCCAATGCATGGACATCTAGCACTTCTGTGGTTCCAACTTGTGATTAATTATGCCCTCTCAGCATGCATATATATGTTTTTTCAGAATGTTTAGTTGCCTATCACTTCCAAAACATTCTCAATGTGCTTCTTGTTGATTCCTTTTCATAATATTTAGTTTTAAGTAGTCAACTGAGACATGGAATTTGGATGTTTTTTTTCCTCCTTTTGTGTTTTCCAGGTGCTGTAAAAAGGGGAAATAATTCGACGAGTTTAAGGTAGGGGGCCTACTATATAAAAATGTTGTTTTAGTAATTATCAAATTAAAAAAAAATATTTTATTTGAGTGTGGTAAGCAGCTAGTTGGGAAAATGTTTCTCCTTTTTTCCGGTGGGGTGACCAGATCGAATCCATCCTATAAATGGGAAGTTTAGATTGATTCAAGCCATTCATTTATAGACCACTAGGGGAGACACCCACCGATTGGGGGAAAGAGACGTAGGGAGGCATGGGCAGGAACAAAAGTCGCTTCTTCGATGCCACAAAAAGAGGGAATCCACACCAAGTTCAAACCTTGATTTGGCAGGTGAGCCAGGCTTGGAGAAGGAAGAGTTTCTAACCAGTGATTGAAAAGCCAGTGTTTCATGTTTAGGGTTCAACAAGCAGAGTCTCCAAGTGGGTGTGCGCATGGCCGTAGCAGTTAGGACCATATGCACGTCGTTCCTTTCAAAAAATGGTGTGTTTTGCGAGCCCCAACTTAACAGTAACTCGCTTGGGGGAAGCTGCCCCCTGACAAGGCAAACTACAGAAGATACCTTGACAAAAATCTATGGAGTCCAGTATAGTAGTGACCAGAGGGTTCATCTTGCATGAACTCACCTTCTAGTCCGTTCCTAGGAGTTGCATAGCATGATCAAATGGTCTATATTTAAGAGACACTCTTGTCTTCTCTAGCTATGGCCAAATGTACCCAGATGTGTTCATAAAATCCAGCCTTCGCATTCCTAGTTCTCACTTTGTTCCTTCTGGTTCTTAGACTAGAGAACTTACGAGAGAACAGATCAATTCTATTTACCAAGCTCCCCATTTAAAGCTATTGATTCATGGCAGCTGTAGCTAGGACATCTACTTGAAAGATACACCATCTCATGATTTCTAAGTAAATTAAAGTTGGTTTCTGTTCTTCATTACCTTGTACTACGTCTTTGTGCTTTGAATGTAATTTTAGTAAACAAGTTGTTTACTGTTTAAGTCTAGTAAAAGCTTGTGACCTTGTGTTTTAGATTGGTTGCTCTCTGATTCACTAGTAGTTTGTATATGCAAACCCATTTATATAATGTTGGTTAACCCATTTTACATTTGTATTCTGGATTGATTCTTGTAGATATACACTCTTGAACTTGGATGTATCAAAGAATTCTTGAGAAAAGCTATTGTATCTTGTTAACGAAACCGAAATCATAAACGTGGATTTTTGAGTCGCTCCTATGATATGCACATCCTTGAGCTGACTATAACCAAAGAACTCATTTGCTGAAATTCGAAATTCCAAAGAAAAATAACAAAAGAAAGGACCAAAAGATAGAAGAAGGGTGTAGAATGTATTCTAGGTAAGTAATGAGGATGAACTTATCGGTTTGTGTATCTAGGCACAAGCAATGCTTGTTGTTCCAAAAGTGATATCCGTCCCATGTTGTTACTGAAGATGCGACAAGCTATTGACGATCACCTTCTAAGATTCAATGATGTCTCCCTTCGACTATTAGCAAAAGAGCAAAGGTTCTGCTGAACTTGACCTAGTGTCTATTAGGGAATATATTGTAACAAGGTGTGTAAGATTATTGGTGCATCTCATCATAGATTCTTTGGGTTGTCACTAGTTGTCAAAATTCAAAGGATTGTGATAATATCTTAGATTAGATCTGGTAGATTAGTTTCTATCTTTGGCGGTATCCAATTCTATATAAACCCTTTGTTAGCAAATATAAGCATCCAAGCAATTATCAATAAATCTATTTTATTATCGTGGTGTCAGAATCGTTGCCCTGTTGAATAAGCTCTCAATTCTGTCTTCCAGCCTGTCGGACAGCACTGCTGTCGTCCGCCTGGTAATCTCTGCCTACCATCATCTTCCGCATACACAACCATCATCCTATAAAATAAAATAAAATGTGCGAAAATGGAGGAGCCAGCCGTTGCTGCGACTCATCTCTATCATCATCATCATCATCGCCACTTCCGTCGCCTCCACTGTTGCCATCTCCGTTGCAGTCATCGTGGCCGTCGCCAACCACCTTTAGGGGTTTTGGAAAACCAACCCATGAAACAACCCCTCTCTCTGTTGGCTTTTCAAAACCCCTTTTTTGTTAAACCTCCTTGGTTCGGCTGAAACAAAGCCAACCAAACCACAAAACAAAAAAAAAAAAGGAAATGAAAATGAAAAA
Source organism: Euptelea pleiosperma (assembly GCA_035048495.1). Classification (NCBI taxonomy): domain Eukaryota; kingdom Viridiplantae; phylum Streptophyta; class Magnoliopsida; order Ranunculales; family Eupteleaceae; genus Euptelea; species Euptelea pleiosperma. The sequence goes on along the minus strand of CM068548.1, from coordinate 12,275,221 downwards.
GAAAAAGAAAAAAAAAAAAAAATGGAGGTTTGTTTTCCTTGGCTTCTCTCATAAGCCCAGGTCCATGCTTACTAAGTTGAGCTCATTGCCAGAAAGAAAAGGAAAAAAGGTTGCGAAGTTTTAAAGTCCAAGCCCTGTGAGGTCCAAAAGAGGCTACATCTTTCTGTTTGAGGACTCGTAGAGCCCAAGCCCGTGAAGCACAAAGATGCCCACCCAATATCCTTGGCCCAAAAGAGGCCCAAAAAAAGGCACACACCCGTGAGACCAAAAAAAAAAACGATCTACATCCTTCTTCTGAGATCTTGAAGCGCCCTGTACACTTTATTGCTCAATATGCCTCTGAGGACTCATAGAGCCCAAGTATGTTAGGCAGACAGATGCCCACACCCATTTTGGCCCAATGAGGTCCCTTTATCTGGATTAAAATCTGACAGGTTTCGGTCTAGTCAAAATCTAAGACTTATTCTCCTGACCCAATAGAGATCTAATTGCAATTCTTTTTTTGAATCGTCGGCAAGTGACATATTTGGCACACATTAAACTTTCCGGAGACATTTTCCAGGCAATCTCTATACGGCAACTACAAATTGAGCAAACTCACGAAGATCTCTGAGCTCCATGAGTTTGAGGGGGAATATTAGGGACTACATTGTAATAAGGTGTATGAGATGCACCATATCAATTTGAAAACAGTATAGTGGTGTTTTGGAAAAGGTACGGAGGTGAAATAATCGCCAAAAATCTCCGATTTTTCAAATTCACTAATCAATTGCCAATTAATCGGCAAAATCTCTAATGAATCAAAAAACTCCACAATTAATTGGCGACTTTGCCGATTAAACGGCTGAGTCCCTTTTTTTTCCCCTTTTGATTTCAATTTTGGAATTTTGATTATGAATTATGAATCATGATTATATAAGTTATGACTTATTATTATGAAGTTATAGATGTGTTTTTCATCATATAAATGTGTTTTGCTAAAAATAATATTTCTAACTTGAAATATGTCATGATATATTTTTTATAATTTTGTCTGACTTTTTCAATTTTTACCGAATTTTTTTGACTTACGGAGACGTTCTATTTAATGATTTAAATTTAAAACCACCGGATTGTCGAAAGACTTTTTTGTTTTACAAATAAGTATTCATTCACAACCTGCGATCGAGCCCAGCCTGGCGTGGCATGCAAGCTTGTGTGTGGTTTTGGTGGTGTTAGGAGACCCAAGGGCTCTCTAACCCTTTAGGCTCAACTTTCACCTACATAACCTGAAAACATTTGTACTCCTAAGCATTGTGGGACTAAATGTTCATCAAAATATGCACACACGCCAGTGGGAGTGTTTGTTGATCCCTCACAACAAATGTCAGTCACATCCAAGTGAGAGGAAACTGAAGAGATGCATTTGTGTAGGTCCAAGCGAAGCTGACCTGCCACCCCCAACAATCGCGATCTTGCCCATCAACCAGATGAGCTAGGGACCATCTACCTGTGGTTGATGTTTGTCACACCCGTGATTGAGATGTTGCCCATCAACCAGATGAGCTAGGGACCATCAACCTCATGTGGCTGATATTTTGTTAAATGTGTTGAATATTCCAACTTTACTGCAGGACTGGAAGGTTTTAAAAGCTCCAAAAAGTGATTTTAGTCTTTCAGCGAGCATGCTTGGAAGGATGTTAGAAACATACAGCTTGTTCGAGGACGAAAGTGACTTGAAAGATTAAGATATCTTTTGTCATAATCTCAAGTGGCCGGATGAGGAGCGACTTTCCTCAACCACTGACCTTATGGGTGTTTGACCCATCCCTAGGTGGACCTATATACCAAATATCAGTCTGATTAGAGATTTCAAACCTTTGGATCTGAGACCCCAAATAATGCTTGAAATCTATAGTTAAAAATCAACCCATGAAAATGACTCCAATCAAATCCTTAAAAATCAGTAATCAAGCTGCTTTTTTTGCATATAGGTCCACCTAGGGATGGGCCAAACATTGATACGGTCACTGATCTCTACAAGTGTGCCACATGTAAGGTGTGCCATGCCATTCCCCTAGTAAGTATAATGGACTTATTGATATGGGCCTTAAACTTATTGATATGGGCCTTAAACGAATACAAAGGAAAATAATATACAACGAAAAAGAAAAAGAACAAGTCACCGCACCCGCCACACCCCCATAATCTCTCCCACAGCTGGTCAGATCTGCCCACTTGAAAACGATATCTTGGGAAGAGATTCTTTTCTTTTTATCATACAACTTGACCCAAAAGTATACCAAAGCTTTAATCTCCAACATTTGGCGCTCCTTCTGAAGACTTTTACTCTCAAACACATTGTTGTCTCTCCCTCCACAAATGCTAAATAATCGCTGAAGGAGTCCATGCCTGCATCCTTCTCCCATCAGACTGGTCTGGCCCAACCCATGTGCAGCCCTACATGCACTATATATACAGAAATGTTGTGGTTTACTTTTAAAACGGCCGTTATAACATTAACGTCGTGAACCCGTTACATTTATTTCTCATTATGAGCCTTTTACCAGAAAAAAAAAAAAAAAAATTGAAGAATAATGGCCATTATTTTCTTTAAACAAAAATTCCATAATCGAAGTATTAATGTATTTTTGAAAAATAAAATATTAATATTATGACCCTCTTTTGACAGACAACACTGAAGTGACCTGCTATAACTGTCATAATGGTAACATGAGAGAAATACTTCCTTAGCTGTCCATGAAAGAAATATGGACGGGTGTGTTTCCTATACAGCTGAGGCTAGCCTGAGGGTGCAGGCCCAAAGGGCTCCACATAGTAATTTTGAGTGTGGCAAAAGATATGGTACGGGAAATGTCCGAGTACAATGGGTTTGTCGTTTTCAAAAATTTAGCAAAATAATTTAAAAAATAAAACAAAAAAGTAAAATATTCACAATTATTTGTATTTTAAAAGGGTTTTTCATGTTCAAAACTAAAAAAAAAAAAAAAAATCCAGGAATAATTTGGAAAAGTTCGTGTATTATTCAAGAATAAATCAATCATGTTAAAAAATGCATGAATTTTTCCAAACCTTCAAATAGAACATTGTTTGATTCGTTTTTTTTAATAATTCATACAGTTTGTGTATAATTCAAGAATGGATTGGGCTCAGGGAACACCCTTTTTCTGTGCTCGGCTGTTGGATTCCAAAATCCAACGATGGTTGTCAGCGCCAAGCTTGCATCACTTTTTCACTTTTTGGGGCTGACAACCACCGTTGGATTCGAGAAATCCACGAAGGTTTCTCTTTTTTTCGAGTAGGCGACCTGATCGAACTCTCCCTATAAATAAGAAGTTTAGATTGATTCAAGACGTTCATTCCTAGACCACTGACCGTATGGTACTGATCCAATTTTAAAAGAAATTAAAAAAGGGTCGTGATGTAACAAGGTATACCTGAGATCTTTTCATTTACGGAAGCGGCATTTTTTGTAGTAACCACTGCCGTCTGGGCCCACTGACCGCATGGATGTTTAGCCCCCTTAATAGACATTCATACAAAAAATCAGCTTGTTTAATGATTTGTATCCGTTGGTTTTTAGTACTCAAAAAATGGTTGCATTCAACGGCTATAAGAACGCCTTAAAAAGTGCTAAAAAGTGTTAAAATCTAATGGTTATAGATTACCAATCAAGGTGACTTTTTAATCTGTATATCCACCAAGGGGTGGGATAAACATCCATCCGGTCAGTGGGCCCAGATGGAAGCTGTGACTACCAAATATGCCACTTCCGCAAATTAAACAACAGTTTGAGGCATACCTTGTTACATCTTTTTCCATTAGAAAAATGTTGTTGGGGTTGTTGGCTTTTTATTAGCACATTTATTGAGATGAATTTTGACACCAAATAATCAGTGTCATTGATGCCACGTCACACACTTTTAGAGACCACTAACCGTATTGACGTTTGGCCCCTCCCTAAGTAGACCTACATATTAAAATCCATCCTGATTAGTCGGATTAGAGTTGATTTTTCTTTTTTCTTTTTTTAACAGTGGATTTCGATCATTATGATCCACCAAAGGTTAGAAATCACTAATCATGCCGATTTTTGTTGCATGAGTCTACCTAGGGATGGGCCAAACATCCATACATCCGGTGACCTCTAATTGCATCAAATGTTATCTTGTGATGACAGTAGAGCGGTCGTTTAAAGAAGAGAAGTAGAGCAGTTGTCGAACACTGATGTGAATGCATTAAATACGTTGGTAGGTAAAGACTAAAAGAACAACATAGCCTTCTCCCTTTAATAAGTAGAATATATAGATAGCTAATGACCTAATTAATTATTGAAAGGGTTCGGTTCCAATGTTGGTGCTGTGTTGATCCTTCGCAACAAGTTCTTCTGTCACATCCAAATTTAAAGGACATTGAAGATTTGCATCAAGTGTGTGTGTTGATCCCTGCAACAAATGATTATTTCACATCCAACAAGTGAAAGAACAATGAAGAGATGCATCAAGTGTGTCGTGTGTGTTGATCCCTCACAACAAATTCTTCTTTCACATCCAAGCGAAAGGAAGCAGAAGAGATGCACTTATGTAGGTCCATGCGAGTGAGACTTTTTCACGTTTGCTTGTTGCTGGTCAAGCTGGGAGTCGACCTGCCACACCCAACGATCGCGATGTCGCCCCCATCAACCAGATGAGCTAGTGACCATCAAGGCATCAACCTGTGGTTGATATTTTGTTAGATGTGTTGAATATTCTAACTTCACTACAGGACTGGAAGGCTTTAAAGGCTCCAAAAAGTGATTTTAGTCTTTCAGCGAGCATGCTTGGAAGGATGTTTGAAATTGGATGGATCCTTGATAAGGATAATAGCTAGCCTACCAACCCCGGTGGTCGGGTGGAGATGGTCAGGACCTTGCATTGGGCCAGCAGAGGTCCTGAGTTCGAATCCCTCCTGGGCCACCCCTGGGATATTCAGTAGACCTAGCACATGTGGAAAGGGTAACATTCGTGTCCCCGTGGGCACTTAGTCGGGGAGTAAAACTTCTGTCACAAGATGTTGTGACTGAAGCCGGTCACAACACACAATGCCAGCCACGTGGCATACCATTAGAGGGCGCTGACCGTATAGATGTTTGGCCAGTCCCTCGATGGACTTGCAAACCAAAATTAGCCTGATTAGTGATTTACAACCTTTGGATCTTTGCACCCAAATAACGCTCAATAATGCTCAAATTCCTACTGTTAAATTCGACCCATGAAAACAACTTCAATCCAATGCTTAGAAATCGCTAGTTGGTCTGATTTTTGGTTGCAGGTCCACCGAGGGACTGGCCAGTGCCCTCAGATAGTGTACCACGTGACTCGTATTGTGGGTTGTAACCTGCTTCGCTCACAATGTGTGTGGGGATACCTGCGTTATCAACAAAATAAAAAATCTTGTGACAGAAGTTTTACTCCTTGGTTGGGTGCTCTAAGAGGCTTGGATAAAGTGGCAGAGTCAAGGAAAGGGTTGCCCTACATGGGATATATGTAAAAAAAACATTTTTTACATTAATTGAGGTTTTTTTTTTAAATAAAATATTAATATTTACCCTTTGTTTTGACTGAGACAACTGATGTGACCCGGTGTATAACGGAAACATTATGGGAAACGGACCATTTAAAACCTTGGTTTAATCTATGGCTTAAAAGACAGCCGTTATAACAGAAATGGACCTCCCCGTTATGTTATTACTGTTTTAACTTTCAGAAAATAACGGCGTTATTTTTGTTATAAGGGATGTTCTTTTGAAAATAATGGCCATTATAAAGAAAATAATGATTTTTAGATCCCTTTTTTCCCATTTTGGGTCTCCTGTGCGTTAAAATCCGTTATAACAGAAAAAATGGTAACGCCCCCAATCCGTTATAACGGCCCCTTTTAAACCTTGGTTTAATCTCTCTCTCTTATAAAGAGGACTATTTTTTTTTTTTTCGCTAGTCTATAAAGAGGACCAAGGTTTAAAGGAGGCCAATTTAATGGTTAAACGGACTGAGGGCGTTACCGTTAAAACGGATTGAAACGGCCAGGGGCAAAAATGGAAAAAAAATGAGAAAAAGTGGAATTTAAACAGGCTTTAACGATTTTAACGGAAAAAAAATTGAAAAAATGGTGCTGAAATTCAAATTTTGAAATTTAAAATTTAAAAAAAAAATAGAATTTAACGGATTTTAACATAAATTAAACGGAATTAAACTGATTTAACGGCTGTTTTTTCACACAATTTTTCAGAATTAAACGGTTGTTTAAACAATTTTAACCGCCGTTAAAACAAAAAAGCGGCCTTTTTATTCAAAACCGATAAAACACATTTAAACGGTTTTAACGGAAACGGGCTTGGGGCGTTACCGTTTAAACGGCCGTTTTTAAAACCATGAAGAGGACTACTAAAATATCAGGAAAGCGTCCCCAAGACTGCCACATTCACCATCAAGCACCATGGACCCCACAACTGATGGTGATTAGAGCGTTTTGATTAAATAATAAAATGTGGAGGGGAAATACTCTGGCTTGGAGTAAAACCTCCCTCACACGAAATTGTAAATCACACAAAACACAGCCAATGAGTTCTCGGCACGTACACAAGTGCTTTTGCAACGTACCCATTGCTTTCACTTTTAGGCATACGTGCCGAGAACTCATTGGCTGTGTTTTGTGTGATTTGCAAACCCATTGTGACAGAAGTTTTACTCTCTGGCTTGCACCAAGAGACGTTGACTGTGGACTAACACATGGTTGAAGTTGGTATCTTCACTTTTTCATTTCACACTGCCTTTTTTTATATTTTTGTAGTCACCAATCACCATCGTGGGAGGGCCCCACGAATTGGCAGGTGAAACCTGTACGGACCAGGACAAGCCGGTAAAGGGTATTTCTTCTCCTGGCACACTGCTCAAAGGAGGAAATCTACCCACAAACCCACGACCTCTCGAAAGAGGAGGATACACACCAACCATTTGAGCTGCCATGTTGGGTGTTCATTTCACACTGCTGACTAGACCATTTCACCATAAATAAATATATTAAAAATGTTACCCGACCAAGGATGAAAATTGAAGAAAAATTGGCAATAAAATTTAAGAAAACAATTTGCCAACTGCCATTAATCACTAAATAATTGTTTGCGAACTTGGCAACTAGGCTCTAGCCATTAGATTTTAGTACTTTTTAAGGTATGATTCTAGCCGTTGAATTCAACCATTATTTTGAAAATCATCAAACAAGCTGATTTAACAGTAATATTAAAAAAGTTTACAGGTATTCTTGAAATAAAAGTATTTATCTATGAGTCAAAATCTAAATGAGTCTTGGTACCTCGATACATGCCACGTAGCACATTATTTGGTTTTGGGCATACTGGCCACATCGATGTTTTGGCCCACCCCTTCGTATTTCTACGCACCAAAAATCAGTTTGATCGATAACTTTTACCTGTTGGATTTAGTATAAAAAAATTGCTTGAATCCAACGGCTAAAGTCATTTCTTAAAAACTGCTAAAAATCTAGTTGCTAGACGTAACAAATCATGATGATTTTTTGTGTGTATATCCCACGAGGGGTGGGCAAAACATCCAAGCAATCATTGGGCCCAAAAAATTGTGCTACGTGGCATTTTAGATTGCCACTCACCAAGATTTTGACTCGTCAAATTTTTTCTCTAAAACTAGAAACAAGTCATCTTTTGGATCCTAAAGGCTAAAACCATGTTCTACAATCAGTTGGTCAGGAATAGTAGGCTGCCTCACTCCCGTCCACCGATCCGCCTGCTCTTAAGTGGAATGGCTTCCCCTACTTCTTAAGCGGACATGTCTGTCCTTTCCCACCGCCCTTGACTGCTCAATTGGTTAGTTCATTTGGACGATTATAAGAGTTCATTTACTGAATTTTTGGTATGGAAAGACAAGTATAGTCAAGCCTACCATGTGACACATTTGCCCTTATTGTGTAAGTCACAAAGGCAATCACCACAGATACATAAACTTTCATTAGAGTGTCAACTGGTTTAGTTCGGGTGTCAATGTATTCAAAATTGAATGTATCATGTGTAGTTACGACAATTTCAGTTTCAATTGGTTCCAGTACCTAAACAAGTGGATCCAAAACCGGAACTAGAACCAATAAATACTATTGCATATATGGATCGGACAACAAAAAATTGGCACGGCCCAATATATAACTTAGATGTTTTGGAATGAGATGATTTTTGGTGAGGATGGTCTCTATGGTGAGGAGATCATTCTCACAAAAAATTCAAATCATTCCGATATTCATAGACTAGTTTAGAAGTTGAAGAATTATTGACCGTCTATTTTTACTGTTAACTTGAAAACTACATTTGATGGGGTTAAAAATTTCAGAATTGATTGATTTTTTGTAGGGGTGATCTGTATGGTGAGGAGATCATCCTCACCAAAAATCAGCCATTGATTCATCTTCTATATGGGTACTTAAAAATTGTTGTGGAAATTGGTGTCCCCCAATCCTGACCCATGTATATATATATATATATATATATAAAGGGTAATGACTTAAAAATGATACTGACATTCAGATTTAAAATTTAGGTGGTTACCAAATAGTCTGAATGTCTCGGTTAAGTTTTACCAAAGGGTCAGGCTCCAGCACCCCCTTTTTTGTGCCCCCTCTCAAGAGTTGTGCTCTCGTCCGTGGATTTCCAGAATCCAATTCTGGTTGTTAGCACCGCCGAAACTGAAAAAGTAATGCCAGCTCAATATTAACTACAGTTTGATTCTCAGGATCCATGGCCAAGAACATGACTCCTAGGAGGGGACTCTTGAGCCCGACCCTTACGAAACGCTAGCTCTAAGATCCGAACCTATTAGATACTTTGGTCCCAACCCCGGGTCCTTTTGGATTCTGCTTGACATAACTTGGCTCAGAACTGGGATAATGAGGACAAATTGATACCTTACTTTGAGGCAACTGCCCACAATCCTCAGAGAAGATTTTTATTGATTGAAATTAAACATCTTGATTGATAACATTTACGAGCCAAATGAACGGTATAAGATAAAGAAGCACTACCAAATCTGTCTCTCTCTCTCTCATGATCGGGTGACAAAAATTTCATACAACAATTTTGGCGTTACCAGTTACCCACATGGAAGATAATCAATAGCTGATTTCACCCTTACAAAAAAATCAGCACATTCTGAAATTTCTAACTCCATAAAATGTGGTTTTCAAGTTAACGATAAAATTGTGATGAGGAGATCACCCTCACCAAAAATTAGCTATTGATTATCTTCCACGTGTTTACGTCAAAATGTTGTATGAAATTGTTGCCCCCCAATCCTAAGCCAGGCTCTGAGGACTCCCTTTTTCTGACCCCTCTGGGTGTTCTCTCGCTTGCCGTGGATGTCACGAATCTAACGGTGGTTGTCAGCTCTCTCAAAAAAAAAGTGATGCCAGCTAGGCGCTGACAACCACCGTTGGATTCTTGAAATCCACGGCCGAGCACACGAACACCAAGTGGGGTCAGAAAAAAGGGGGTCCCTGAGCGCCTGCAACAAAAGGAAATTCAAAATATGACCAAAAAAGAAAAGTCGCGGGTAAAGTAAAAGAAAAACACATGTTTTGACTTTGTTGATTGCCCACTCAGTCCCACTCGCCTGCTGTTAGTGACCAAGGCAGGAAAGAGAGAGAGAGATGAAACAATTATTTGTTATATATTAGTAAATAAAATTCACGGATTAAAATCCTTTTTTTTCTTTTGTATTAATGTTCTTCGCATGACTTGCAACGACTCTGCAACAACACGAGAGACGGAGCGAGAGAGGGAGAAGCCATGAAAAAGAAGGGGAACTTAAACCCTAAGCTCAAGCTTGCTCTCCCTCGTCCAGACGAGGTTTCCTTCGCTAAATTCCTGTAAATCTCTCTCTCTCTCTCTCTCTCTCTTCTGATCTTCTTCTTCTTCTGTACATTTCTAAGGTTTTGTTTCCAAGATCTTCCTCCATGTTTGTATAATCAATTGTGGTTGGGATTCTTACCAGGACTCAGAGCGGTACGTTTAAAGACGGTGATCTACTCGTCAATAAGGATGGAGTTCGAATTGTTCCTCAAAAGGAAGATGAGGCGGTAAGATATACACTTTCGACTTCAGAACTATGTTGAATTGAATCGGATCGTTCGATTTTTCATGGTTGTTTGGTCATTCTTGCATTTGTTCTGATTTTACTAACGGAATCGTAACATATCTTGTCTTCTTAATGTTTGTAATGGTTCTTAGCATTCTTCTTTGATCTTTGAGGTTGGGGATGAAATCGATGTTAAACATTCTTATATCTTTTTATGATGATGTTGGTGGAAAACGTGAAACGCTAGATTTTGTTGATACATCCAGGGTTTAAAATCTAAGTTTTGTTCCTTTTTTTCGATAAACTGACAGAACAAGACATTGAGAAAAAATATATATATACATCTCCATATCACATTAATGATTTTTATGCTTGTTTAAGAGAAATTGTTGTTTATCCCTTACATGTGTACTAGAAGACACATACTGTAAAAATGAGGTTTGAATTACTTAAATTAGGGATCTGTATGTGTATCATCTTGGTACTTACCAAAAAGACTTTAAGTTTGAACAATAGATACATCCATGCCTCATTTCCCCAAATTCAGGTTATATATACCACAATTTATAGTTTCATATTCAGTGATGACAAGAATAAAATAAAATGCCATATTAGAAAGATAGAACATTAGTGCACTTGTGGATCTTGGAATAAATGCACATTAACATCTCCAATCAAGCTCCAGATTGAAAGCCAACCAGTCCTAATCAGCTAAATATTTACTTGGAATTGAAGGCCATCCCCAGATGTATGTTCTTGATCTAGAACTTTGCCTTGGATCTGTTAGAAAAAAGTAGAATAACCAGTTGCTACCCGGTATATATTTGGATATATTGACCAACAGACTAAAAGCATAATAAGGAAATCCATTAATTGATCCTATTTGTGTTGAATCATTGCTGGAGGATTGTCTTACTTTACCCTCTGTTCAGTTTATACACGAGCCAAGACTATCAGCTATTGAAGTTATTAAGATAATATCGAGATATTTTTAAACTACGCTTATATCGCAAGTTTCATCCTACATGTGTATCTTAGGCTACTGTTTTTTCATTCCAAACTATAATTTTCCCAAGAAGCAAAATTCAGATGAATATTGTCCTATCAAGTCAGAAGTATTGAACCACAGCTACATGCCTAGTCTCCCATTTTTTAGACTGATTTGCAATGTTTGGATCCTTTGGATGTGAACATGACAACATACTACTTATTTTATATTAAACTGCATTTCATCTATTATTGATCCACTTTATCATGCCATCATCAAACCTATAGAAATAGATTTAGGTTATTGGAAAAGAACCTGATGTTGAAGAAAATGAGTAAAGCATGTCACGTCCAAAGAACAAGTGCTTGGCGTTCAAGTAAGGGTTTTTCTGGGGATAGACCTTCATATTTATTGAAGTATTGAACAAGCTCTTAATGAGCAAACCAAGTATTTTCGCATAAGTGAAATTAGTGGAGATGTAGACATTTTCTTGGAGTACTAATATAGTTAGTCATCCTTTCTGTTGTTTATGTATATCAAGAGCAAACTTATTTTATAAATATTATGTTGATTAGCGAACGCTTGAGCGACTTCCATGTCTTCGTCAACTTCAATTGCAATTTGATTTATTTTCCCTCCTTCAATATTGTTAGTACAAATCTTCATGTCAGTTACTCTGTTATTTGAGTTCTGTGGTATTCTTAGTATAAAATCTGAATATAGTACTAGAGAGTTAATTGATTAAAGTATTACCTTTAGTCCCATTACATAGTTAGTAATGGCATGTTAATGTGGTGCAATAGCTAGTTGTCCAGTTTTTGCTTTTATTTGAGATGAGATAAACTTTGATGATGCCTTTACCTTAGTAATGCTCGACATCCTTGCATTTGTTACAGCTGGAATTCATGATTTACAGCTATGATAACAAGTTGAATTCTCAAGATTCACCACTCTCTCACGCCTCCTCCCTGTAACTATCATGTTCTTGCCACATAAAAAAGAGAAGGCGAGGACCTTATCTTTTAACAATCAAATCAAATAACCAATATTTTGTCAAGAAACAACGTATCTTTTCATATTCTACTCACCGTTTCATTTCTGGTCTTTTTCTTATCAAAATTCAGTCTTTAATTGGCGTATTGTGATTGTCGATTATCTAGGATAAGTTTCTGGGAAATGGGTTATCTTAATTTCCTGGTACAATATTAATTATGCTGTACTAGATAACTTTACTACTTCAGAAATTTCTAAGTTCTTTCTTGTGTATACTACTTTATATTCAGCCACCCCCTATAAAGCCATCAGACAACCAGTTGAATCTAGCTGACATGGACATGATTAAAGTAATTGGAAAGGGCAGTAGTGGGATGGTGCAACTGGTGCGCCACAAATGGACTGGCCAGTTTTTTGCTCTTAAGGTATTGTATGAGCTTAACATAAGCCTGTTTTATTATCCATTTTTCCACTGTTATTTAATCTAGTATTCCTCAATCGGTTTTGCAACATATGGACTTGGTCGTTGTTCTTATTCTTTGAAAGCAGCACCTAGCAAAACAGTCATTTTTTTTCAATCATGTTAGTAGTAAGCTTTCGATTTTTAGGCATTTTTACTGTGGGTGAGAATTGTGCACATCTTTAACATCCTGATCCTAACGGATATGAAGGATAGCATAGTTGAGTACGTGCTTCAAGTTAAGATTCTCTACTTGTGTTTGGCAATTAAAATTTCCATTACTGAAGTTCTAGGAGTTGTTCTAACCGAAGGCATGGACGAAGAGTTGTGGAGATTTTTTATTTGACACCTTTTTTCTGGCTCAACTAATTATTTTTTATAAGTTGATATTGGAAATTGCAACAGGAAATTAGGGTGCATGCTCAACTCTTTATCACCTAGATACAGTTGGTCCAGCTTGCAGCCATACAGTTCAAACTTGTTTGATTATGAGGTGGAGACCCCTTTCTGAACCAACACCATTTCAAGTGGCGGACCCGATTGCTCTAGCATATCATGACCTGGATGTGGAGGGAAGTAACAGGGATACCGATTTAGTTTAAATGAGAGATGAAAAAGAAATATAAGGGAAGAAAACTGGATGTTTTGTCAGATTTAGGAAGCTTGGTGATGAGTGCTCAAGGGAACAATCGGGTTTTGATCAGTGAATTAAGCAAGATTCGAATGAACTAGTTTTTAGCATGATTTGAAAACACTATGAGTTGACCGTACTTGGCCTAGTGTACTGGAGGACACAATTGTTAGGAGATGATCTGTAGTCTATCTTATTCATCACGCCAGTTTACAAACATCATAGCCATACACACGGTTGCCTTCAATGACGGTGGCACTGCCATTCAATCCCATCCAGAAGATCTCTTTGTCAAAAAAAGGGGCCTATAAGATGATCCAATCTATTGGTTGGTTAAGGACATCCATTCAAGCGAGTTAAGGGTTAAGAGATCTCCTTAGTAGGATCCATTGAATTGTGTGTCTCAGCCCCTTACATGTGAGCCACATGTACAACTATGCCATGTAGACCACATAAATGTTCAATGACTCAAACTTTAGATCTTTCCCCTCTGGGCTCGCTTCTGCTCCTAATACATGAATGATGGATCTATGCTTTCAATTTAAAGCCCAGTTCATGAATTGACAAGTTCACATTCCTTTGTTTTTGTGAATTAATCCAAGATTCATTATAGAATCTCTCTGTAGCTGCTTTGTTTTACCAATCTTTGGGAAGAAAATTCTGCATCTTCTGACACTCTTCTGTATGCAGGCCATCCAAGTTAATTTTCAAGAGGACCTTGTTAGACTGATTGCGCAGGAACTGAAAATTAATAATTCCACACAATGTCCATATGTTGCTGTGTGTTACCAGTCTTTCTATGATAATGGTGTCATATCAATAATCTTAGAGTACATGGATGGTGGCTCACTTGCGGATTTTCTGAAGAAAGTCAAATCAATTCCAGAGCCGTATCTTGCTGCCATCTGTAAGCAGGCAAGTGTAACATGGCAAAGAACTTCTGCTTTCCATTCTTTGACTTGAATTTCTGCAACTAATTAAAATGTAAACTAATTTCATCCAGTTGAACTGTTTCTTCATATACGTAGGTGCTCATGGGTTTGTTGTATCTTCATCATGAAAAACACATCATCCACAGGGACTTGAAACCTTCTAATTTATTAATCAATCACAGTGGAGAAGTAAAGATAACCGACTTTGGTGTGAGTGCTACACTGACAACCACCTCTGGCGAGCGGAATACCTTTGTTGGCACTTACAACTATATGTCTGTGAGTAAATTTATACTAATCTCTGTCAAATGCTATTTGTCTCTTATATTTTCATTGGAAATTTTAACCTTCCCTGTGGTTGCTGGTGGATGATCATTTCATGCTAAACTTTAGCAGCATTAGAAACATATTAGTAAAGCCATTTACGTGGAATTTGTGTTCAATAGCCAGAGAGAATCAGTGGAGGCAAATATGGCCACAAAAGTGATATTTGGAGCTTGGGACTTGTTTTGCTAGAGTGTGCAACAGGTCGCTTTCCATATTCTCCACCCGAACAAGAGGGAGGATGGAACAATTGTTATGAGCTCTTGGAAGCAATTGTTGATGAGCCACCGCCTTATGCACCTTCTGACCAATTTTCCCCTGAGTTCTGCTCGTTTATTTCCTCATGGTAAAGATTACATTCTGCATACTTAACTTCAGAACAGACTTAATAGTGTGGAAATGACATCATATACCTTCCGTAACATGATTTTACCAGAATTAGTCTAACTCTGTTCTTACATTGAAATGGCACTCATGTTATATTAATTGACATGATCAGCTTCGACTCCAAAAAGCACCTTTTTTTTTCTGATGCCACACATGCACTTAACTTTTGTATGGAACTTGTAACCTTAGAAACTTGATTTTTTTCGTTTTTTTTTTTTTCCTGATAAGTTAGAAACTTGAACAATGGCAGCATTGAACAATTGCAAGATTCA
Organism: Euptelea pleiosperma; assembly: GCA_035048495.1. Lineage (NCBI taxonomy): Eukaryota > Viridiplantae > Streptophyta > Magnoliopsida > Ranunculales > Eupteleaceae > Euptelea > Euptelea pleiosperma. The sequence goes on along the minus strand of CM068548.1, from coordinate 12,260,101 downwards.
CCTTACTCTAATCTGGCATTTTCCAAGTGGTTCATTTCTTCTATATTTTGTTTTAGCCAGATCGGCCATATTTGACATTTTCTGTCATTTTTTAATTCTCCCCTTGTACCACATCAATATTTTGTTCATCTGAAATGTTTGCTTTTCCCTCCATATTTGGAGGATTTTTCATCACTAACAAGGAACTGTTGTTCAATTTCTGTTTCAGCGTGCAGAAAAATGCAAAGGATAGACAGGCAGCCCATGAACTTATGGTATGGATACAACCCTCTCCTTTTTTTGGTGGGTAAGCTAGGTTTTTGCTGAACCCTACCAGAAACTAAACTAAAAAAAAAGATTTATAAACACTAGTATTTAAATCCTCTATCACCCTCCATAATTCGAGAAAGAAAACTAGGGAACTCCTTAGGATACACCTCAGAAATCCCACCAAAGCCCAAAAAGCTAAGTAGTTCAGCTGCCTTTTGACTTCCCTCCACATATTACTTACAATCCAGGTCCTAAACTCACTCGAGACTCTCACTCTACGTACCCAAAGGTGCATCAGAGACACAGCCAGGATACGTAATGGACACGGCACTTACACTTAATAATGAAGTGTCTGTCGTGGGTATGGCTTCCATTTTGAAGTGTCCAGGTGACATAGCTTTCAATGTGGTTAGTGGACAAGTCCTAGCCTCCAATTGCATTCGCCGAGCTAATATATATAACAATATCTTCAACATCTAACCAATCTCAGGCCTTAAGTAAGTGAAAGCTTAAGCTCAACAACAAATATGGGGTTCTGTGCTGATGAAGACAGTCTGAAGATCTCTAACCAAGCCATTTAAACCCACACAACTTTCTACTATGCTACCATCAGTATTAGTGCCGGTTTTCCCTACCTCTGACTTCAGTCAGAAACACAAATTAAGCTTAGGAGGATGGACAACGAAAATGACATTCAGATACGAGACTTTTAATTTGAGGGTTATCCTCTATGTTGACTTTTCTTTTGCCTCTTGCTGATCCATGGGCACATCCATCATGATTTAAGTAGGATGCATATGCCCTCAAAACCCTCACTAATGATAATATTTTCATGTGAAAACCAGGAACATCCTTTCATCAGCATGTATAAAGACTTGGATGTCGATCTTGCATCTTACTTCACCGATGCAGGGTCTCCATTAGCCACGTTTACAACACCTGCCTGGTATGTCCAAATGCTAACCCTTCTCATATGTCAAATTTTACTGTAATAGGTTATGATCTGGTGCAAATATAGTTATACACTAGTCTTTTTCTGACACCAGATCCTGCAGTACTCAGCTTAGCATACGATGATATGCCTCTATGGGTGCTAAATGTGTGAATGACTCCTTCATAAGCCTTAAATAAACTTAAGTTTGTATAAATTCAGCTCTCTGCCCAATTCATTCACATGCCCATTGGCCTGGGCCATACAACAAGGGCTGCACTGACTGGATGATGTCAACCATCTGATCACTGGACTTGTGTGATATCAGAGACACTTCATTTCTTTAAAAAATGTTGGACAAATCTTTGTCCAACACTGGTTCAACATACATCAACATGCTTGTAAGGACAAACTGTATCTTTTCTTTTTCTTTTCAGCTATTACTTCTATTCCTGCTATTGTATATAGATCTTGTCCTTCTGAAAATATTTTATTGTCATGATTTAATATTTTATATTTTCTCAATGTTTCTTAACTACAGATGCTTCTGTATTTTGACTATAGTGTATGTTTTCCGTTAATGTAGTATTTTTTTGAGTCTTTCATGCATATCTGTTGTTCAGTCAATGTCCCAACACCAACACAAATGTCAGTGTCCCAGTTACATGAATCAGTCTATTATTTTATCGACTTTCCAAAGCAGGCGGTTGATTCAATTGCCAAGGATCTCTGGATCCTGTTTTTGGGCAATAATCCATCCAAGAGGTGCACCTCTGCCCATCCAAGTTTATACTTGTTAGACTGTAAAACTTGCACTCTTCTTAGAAAAACAAATTAGGCACGTATGATGGGCTGACATTTCTATTGTACGTTGGGTGATAATTTTGAACGACAAGCTAACATTGCTGTCTGAACATGTGACTGACATACATGATAATATATTTCTCCTCAGATATCGTGAGTGCAACTGAAGAACATTTGGGAGCATCAAAAGAATGAAGGAAAACAGCCACAATTCAGATCAGTTGAAATATAGGAAGGGTTGATGATTCCTAAGGATCAGCAAGATCACAAGAAACATAATGCTTGAACAAAGAAGTGCACAGGACATCTTTCTTAAGCACTGAAGAATTTATAACTTGAAAGAGAGTTACTTGTTTGAAAAATGTGGGAAATGCATGCCATCATATAAACCTGAAGATATGAAATGAAATAAGTTATCATAAGAAGCATGACTTGAGTTCCCCTCCTGCTGGTATTCAGAAGTGTCAATGCTTTATGGCCACAGTTTTGAGAAACAAACCTGTTTTTTTTTTTTTTTTTCTGTTTGAGAAAAGCCTGCTAATTTCAATACATCCATTTGGTGCTAAAAAACTGTTTTTCTGGTTTGGGTGTTGAACAATTCTTGTTGGGCCAATTTTCCATGAAAATTCTGCTAAGAACTCAGTTGAGAACTCATCAAGTTGAATTGTTTCAGCACCAAACTTCATGATTTTTTTGGTAGGACTTAGCAAAGTTCATATTTGTTCTACTTTACAAACGGTAACAATCTCCACAACTTCAGGATTTCCGTCTATGTTTATGCTAAAATGACAAGCTGACATCTTGAACATATGACTACATTGACTTCCATATTAAATCTTCAGTGTTTTGGTACAAACTTTCTGCAATGAGGTTCAATTTTAAATACATATGGGAAATTTGTCAAAACATCTCAAGTTTATAACGACAAATCTGAAAAGGTGAAAGTTTTTTTTTTTTTTTTTTAAGCTGCATTTCACATTTCTTACGTCAGATAACATCAAAAGTGTTGGTTTCAGAGGATGGAATGTCTAATATTTTTTTTCACCCTAATCCATTACAGACTGATGAGAGCTAATTCGTCAACTGATAGATGTAAGACTAAGATCAGTTGGTCCCTCGCAATGAGCAATTGCACTCTAGACTTCATGGTGCCAATTGTAGCTCTCTCTCTCTCTCTCTCCTATAAGACCTTTTGTTTCCCAAATCCATTTCCAACAATCTTGGAAATTCGACCCGCCACGGGTGGTGAATGTGTACTCCTCCCACTGTGGAAAGTGGTGGGTTCCGCCAGAAAAAGGTTTCCCCATGTAGTGCTAGTGCCATGACTTCGAAAACCCCCATTAACCTTGTGGGTATAGTTCGCTTTGCTTAGCGTGGATCCTAGCCAAGGAATTGAAGCTATTAGGGATCTTTTTTATGTAAGAACTAAGAAGCACCGTTTTAAAAACGGGCCGTTATTTTTGTTTTTGGTAAGAACTAACAAATGCACCGTTGTTATAACGGTACGCCCTAATCTGTTACATTTTCTCCTGTTATAACGAACATTATAACAAAAATAACGGCTGTTAATTTGAAGAAAAAAATTGTTTTTTTTTTAACTGCTATTGAAATTTATTTTGAAAAAATAATAAAATAATATTAGAAAAGAGAAATGGAGTATATAATTGCATTCCCACTCGTCTCTCTTATTTGTCCTGCTCATCATCGATAGAGTGACGCGTCAAGGATAATTTGTTTAAATTCTTTTTTTCCTATTTTTCACTGTCCGGAGCCCACTTTTATATCCGCCATGATCTTACAATTCTCTCTCTCTCTCTCTCTCTCTCTCTCTCATTAGATGGTCAATAACACTTCATTGAGTTGATTTTTGGTATAAAAAAAGCTTGGCTCAATATGATGACAAAGTATAGGTACATAGAACGTTAGGAGTAAGACCCACCGGTAAATGGTACTACCTGGCATTTTTCATCGCGTTTTCCTCACTCTCCCCATGGTTTCCCTGTACATTTCCATTGCCGTTTCCCATTTCACATGAAATTTTCGGAGCCATCTCCTGTTTCCATTTCTCATATTTGATTCCCGAACCTGTGTTCCCTTCGCAACCATGAACCTGACTTTGCTGGCTCTTACCAAGTCTTGTTCCAAAACCGAGATTTTGGATTTAATGGTCCGTGGCATCAGAAAAAAAAAATTGCGTTTCGATTTTCAGAACCACCACCTTTGGATGGCAGAGGTGGTCGAGTCAGGCGGCAAGTCAAATTTATGCAAAACATCGCCTATAAACCAACGTTTGGAAAGAAAAGATCATAAAAAATAAAAAAAAATAACCTTGCAGGCTCATTATTGCCGGGAAGGAAACACAAACAAGCGAGGTTAAAATGAGTAAATAGAAATAGCTGAAACATGGTACGCACAAAAAAATGGGAAACCACTCGAGGAGAACACGATCATAACAAACTCATCTTCCAATGTCTCTAATGCTTTCACAAGGCATCACGTGGTAGAAATAACATAAAAGTGAATACCTCACAGAGCCTTGAACTCGGAGGCAAAAACAAATACAATCAACCAGAACTTCAGTGTCACGGGAAAGTATAGAATCTCTCCCTACCTCCTATCTCTAAAACAGCTCAAATTTACATAGCCAGCACTTGGCGTGGTGTATGACAAAGACTTAAACAACAAGGCGTTCCAGTATCGTGCCCATTCTACATTACTTACAGAATACTAATCCCTTACACTCATTAAGCCCAAGTGGAAAAACAGATGGGCTGAGCTATGTAATAATGGTGGTAACTATATGGGACTAAATGAAGTTTTATATAGTACAGTTATAGATTGATAAGCAAATGATGGGTGAACTTACTATCATGTTTTGCTCTTGAACTTCCTTTGCGCTTTCAAGTCCACCACGATCACTGTGATGTTGTCCTTGCTTCCCTTTTGGAGAGCAAGCTTTGAGAGGAACTCTGCTGCTGCTTGAGCTGCAGGATCAACTCCTCCACCTCTTTCTGCGAGAGGAGTAACACCATTCTTTTTGTGCCAGAGCAGGATCCGCCTTCGAGCCACCTCACAAACCTCTTCATTCGTCATGACGTCCCACAACCCATCGCTGGCTAAAACAAGACACTCATCTTCTTTCATTCGAGGAATAAACATGACTTCTGGTTCTGGAATAATCCATGGCTTCAAATATCTATCCCCTGTGCCACAAAGAAATGATAAACCCTGAGCTCAACATTGAAGCTTTCTTTGCATAACATATAAATGGGTAAACCTTGAGTCAGAGTAATATGTATGATAAATGACTTTCCAAAAAGCCAAATCTATGGACTCCTGGTGCAGATCATCCCTAAATACACCCACTATCCTCTATAATACACAGGCTCTACATCGTCACTATATGCTCATGTCAATGAAAGAAAAGATTGTAGAAAACACAAGGTTTGTGAAAAGGGTAATGTAGGTCTGGACAGTGATGCCTGATTTTTCAGTGTAATGCAAATACATGGTGTCCCATAACACTAACAGTTACCAAAACATGTAGGATACATGGACCCAGGTGGGATATTCAAGAAACTACCATTAAAGTGATTCATAACAAAAACATGATTTCTTTCTATGTGTGAAGAACTCATTTTTCAAGAAATTCAATCGAGTACTTGACTCGTTGAGTTTCTCGGCAACTCAACAGCTCGACTCAAATTGAACAAGCTTTTGTGAATCTTTTTTTCTCAAAAAAAAAGAGAGAAAAAAGAAAAAGAATTAATAAGGAGATGCAAAATGAGTAGTGTGATCAACTGTTTTGACCTACAACTCGAAGACCACAAATCCACCTTTGCGGGGCACTTTCCATCACTGTCGCCGTCATGTAAATGGTGTTGTCAGGGACCTACTTGTAATATCTTATATTCTACAGGTGGCCCTTGTAATATTGAAAAACTTCACTTAATATATATATTGGGTGAAATCATGTAGGCTATTCTAAGCTCTACACGATTTCTCCTCTTCCCCCAATTCTCTTCTCCTCTCCTCTCTTCCATCTCTAACCCTAATCTCTTATCCTGGTTACGATCCAAGATTACAACATGGTATCAGAGCATGGTTATGTAACCATGGCTCAATCCTAGAGGTCTGAAGAACCCTAGGGATTGCGAAATTCGATGCGAAGGGCTTTCCAAAGAAGGAGATCATCTCCCATGGATAGCCGCAGGCTTTAGAAGAGTCTGAAACCTTAGCCGCCTACTCCAAAAGGTTGGAGAAGTTCTCTCAGGCCTAGCCGCCCACTCCAGAAGCCTGGAGAAGAGCTATCAGGCATAGCCGCCCACTCCAGAAGGTTGGAAAAGAGTCACCAAGCCTAACCGCCCCTTCCAAAAGGTCAGAGAAGACCCTCTGGATCTAGCCGCAGGTCTCAGAGGAGCCCGGAACCTCCCTAGTGCTACCGCACCTATCCAGGAACCTTTTTAGGTCATCGGAATCATTCACTACGGTGAAACTCAACGGGACCAACTACCTCACATGGTCTCAATCTGCCAAGATGTACATCACCGGACGAGGCAAAGCCGGCTATATCACTGGACGCATCACTGCACCTGATTCCTCCGATGCCACGTTTGAGAAGTCGGAAGCGGAAAACTCGATGGTCATGTCATGGCTGCTTCATTCCATGCATCCATCGATTAGCACAGGCTTCCTCTTTCTCCCGACTGCCAAGGATATATGGGACACGGCATCTCAGACCTACTCCCAAGATGAAAATTTTGCTAAGATGTATGAACTTCAGCAGGAGATAGCACATCTGAAGCAAGGCGATCTTCCTTTGGGATCATACTACGCTGCGTTACGCAGCAAGTGGGAAGAGGTAGATCACTACCAGACCTACACCCCTGCATGTACCAAGGACGCTACGGAGTTCCGAAAGATGATTGTGCGCGGACGCATATTCAAGTTTCTTGGCAGCTTGAACCAGAGCTATGAGCAGGTTCGAGCCAACATCTTGGGCAGAGATCCACCGCCGTCAACCATTGCACAGGTCTACTCCTACATCCAGAGCGAAGACAGCAGGAGGAGAGCCATGAGCTCTAAGACAGATGTTGATGTTCCTTTATCTGAGAAGTCTGCCTTGGCCACTTAGAAATTGAGCAAACCCACGTCGAAGAAGGATGGGGATCTTGATGATCGTGATCGACTCAGATGTGATCACTGTGGCAAGCGTCGCCACACTCGAGAGACCTGCTGGAATCTTCATGGTCGTCCTGCACAGTTCTCTGGGGGGAAGCAAGGCTCCTCAAAGAAGCCCTTTGGTAGCAAACATGGAACCTCAGCCGCTCATGCCACCAACCAAGATTCCTCTGATGTGACCCCTTCCTCTGGGCAGTCCAACACCTTCTCTAGCATGGGCATTGACAGGCTTCGACAATTACTTACTCAGCTTGATGGCCCTTCCCCACCTACATCATCCTTTGCTCAGACAGGTACATCCCATTCAGCCCACCATGTGTCTACGGCAACCATTGGTCCTTCCTGGATCATTGACTCTGGTGCCTCCGATCATATGACTGGTATGCCATCCCTTTTCTCCACCTATAATATCTGCTCAGGTAAGGACAAGGTCCGTGTGGCCGATGGCACCTTCTCCTCTATCTCAGGGAAGGGCACTATCTCTGCCACACCTACTTTATCTTTATCCTCTGTACTTCATGTTCCTAAATTCACTACTAACCTACTTTCTGTTAGCCATCTTACTAAGAGCCTAAACTGCAGTGTTACCTTTTTTCCTACTCACTGTGTTTTTCAGGACTTGGGGACGAGGCGGATGATTGGCAGTGGTCGTGAGGATAGTGGATTGTACATGCTCGATAGCCAGCCGACTTCATATTCTGTTGCACATCAATCTAGTGCCAATGTCAACAGTTCTAGCGTTAATAAAGACCTGTTAATGCGATGGCATAACAGGCTAGGTCATTTACCACTTTCAGTCATGAAGAGTTTGTTACCTCAGTTTGCGTCTATTCCATTTTTTGAGTTCAACTGTGAAACTTGTGTACTTGCAAAACAATGTCGGGTGTCTTTTCCGACCAGTAATAAAAAAAAAGTACGTTTCCTTTACAGCTTGTTCACTCTGATGTTTGGGGACCCAATCCCACCACTTCTATCTTTGGTTTTTGCTACTTTGTGGTTTTTGTGGATGACTATAGTCGTTACACTTGGATCTACCTTATGAAATCAAAAAATGAGGTGCATACTATCTTTCAAACCTTCCATAAAATGGTGTACAATCAATTGGGCACCACCCTAAAAGTCCTATGCACTGACAATGGGGGGGAATACATGTACAGTGGCCTTGAACCCTACTTTGAAGAGCATGGATTCTTCATCAGACTTCATGTGCCGATACACCTCAACAGAATGGGACCGCTGAGCGAAAGCATCGCCATGTCCTGGAGGTTGCTAGGGCACTTCTTCTTGGTACTCAGGTACCCAAGGGTTATTGGGCTGACGCTGTGTTGACGGCATCCTACTTGATAAATCGGATGCCCTCTCATGTCTTGGGGTCGAAGTCTCCCATTTCACTCATGTTTCATTCCTGTCCTGTGTTCTCCATTCCACCTAAGGTCTTTGGTTGTGTTTGCTATGTTCACGCCCATCACAAGAAGGACAAGTTAGATCCGAAAGTCGTTCGATGTGTGTTCATTGGCTATACGTCCACTCAGAAGGGATATCGGTGTTTCCATCCCTCTACCCGTCGTCGGTTTGTTTCTCTAGATGTTACCTTTTTTGAGAGTCTTCCCTTCTTCTCAGTTGATCGGACTTCTCTTCAGGGGGAGCTTGGGAGTATTGACGAGAGTCCGATACCTCCACAGGGGGAGATTCCTCAACCAGTACCCCTTGATTTGCCTGATGAGTCTCCTGTACCCTTGTCCTTATCTCCTACTGACACTGTGCCACAGGATCCGCAGCTGAAGACATATGCCAGACGACGTCAAAAAGAGAAACAGTCCACCATCCAAGCTCACTGCCAGGAAATCCAACTCGATCCAGGTAATCGTGCCCTCAGTGATCCTCATGATGATATGTCTGTTGCTCCTTCTACTATCCTTCCCATAGACATTGATGTACCTATTGCTCATCGGAAGGGTATTCAGAACTGTGTTACCAAGCACCCTATCTCTCACTTTGTTTTCTATCAGCAACTCTCACCATCCTATAGGGCATTTGCTACTTCCCTATCCAGTGTCGCTCTGCCATTCGGTGTCTCAGATGCCCTCAGCCAGCCTCAGTGGAAAGCAGCCATGCTAGAGGAGATGGCAGCTCTAGAAAAGAATGGTACTTGGGATTTGGTTCCATTGCCTAGAGGAAAGAAACCCGTGAGGTGCAAGTGGGTACATACAGTGAAATACAAAGCAGATGGAAGCATCGACAGGTACAAGGCCCGTCTCGTTGCAAAAGGGTACACACAGACTTATGGGATTGACTACCAGGAGACGTTTGCTCTTGTGGCCAAGATGAACTCAGTTCGAGTTCTGTTATCTCTCGCGGCAAATTTTTCTTGGCCCCTCCACCAGTTGGATGTCAAGAATGCCTTCCTCCATGGTGATCTAGAGGAAGAGGTCTACATGACAGGTCCTCCGGGGTTCAGTCCAACTGGGATTAAGGAACTTGTGTGCAGACTGAAGAAAGCCTTGTATGGGCTTAAACAATCACCAAGGGCTTGGTTCGAGAGGTTCAGTTCCGCAGTCAAGAAGATTGGCTACTCGCAGAATCAGGCGGACCACACTATTTTCATTAAGAAAAGTCAAGGTCGTCTTACTGCTCTTATTGTGTATGTGGATGATATCGTGGTCACAAGAGATGACCCAGATGAGGTTTGCAGATTGAAAAAATACCTCGGCACAGAGTTCGAAATCAAGGATCTGGGAACCTTGAGATACTTTCTGAGCATTGAGGTTGCTAGGTCAAAATAAGGTGTGTTCATCTCACAAAGAAAGTATGTACTTGATCTCCTTCGAGAGTTAGGAAACTTGGGAGCTAAACCAGCTGATACGCCTATAGAGCAGCAACATCAGCTGAATCTTGTTGATGGGGATCCCATTGTTGATACAGGCCAGTTCCAGAGACTTGTTGGACGTCTCATTTACCTTTCGCTGACACGACCAGATATTGCATATGCAGTCAGTTCATGCATGCTCCTCGCTCTCCACATCTTGAAGCAGCACACCGAGTGTTACGCTATCTTAAGGGGGCTCCAGGAAAGGGTATCCTGTTTAGTAAGAATGGACACCTGCGAGTTGAAGCTTATACAGACGCTGACTAATCAGGTTCAGTCACTGACAGACGTTCCACATCAGGGTACTGCACGTATGTGGGAGGTAATCTGGTCTCTTGGCGCAGCAAGAAGCAACCAGTTGTCGCCCCCTCCAGTGCCGAAGCAGAGTATCGTTCTATGGCTCATGGTGTATGTGAGCTTCTATGGTTGAAGACTATGCTCAGTGAGCTAGGATATCCTGTCAAAGGGTCTATGCAACTGTATTGTGACAATAAAGCAGCCATCAGCATTGCTCATAATCCAGTTCAACACGACATAACAAAGCACATTGAGGTAGACCGTCACTTCATCAAAGAGAAGCTTGGTCAGGGACTTATTTGCACACCGTATGTCCATACTGCTGATCAAGTTGCAGATGTGTTAACTAAAGGTGTTACTAAAGGGATCTTAGAGCACCTGTTATCCAAGCTGGGCATGATAGATATCTTCGCACCAGCTTGAGGGGGAGTGTTGTCAGGGACCTACTTGTAATATCTTATATTCTACAGGGGGCCCTTGTAATATTGTAAAACTTCACTTAATATATATATTGGGTGAAATCGTGTAGGCTATTCTAAGCTCTACACGATTTCTCCTCTTCCCCCAATTCTCTTCTCCTCTCCTCTCCTCTCTTCCATCTCTAACCCTAATCTCTTATCCTGGTTACGATCCAAGATTACAACAAATGGCTTCTGTCATGCCAGTGCTCCACTCTCCATTATGGGAATCTAGGTTGTTTAATAAGATTTTATATGCTCACGAGTTACCCTAACTTCCTTTTTTGGTCTGAAACCCCAACTTTCCACAAATGGTGGGGGTTACAGATCTCTGTTATGAAAGTCATACATATATTAGGTAGTCATGGTACTAGTACCAAGTCTATCTATATTAGACAACTATTGCAAACTCTTATCAATCTGAACCTTTCTATTAGCGGACTATTATGTAGACACGTTTGACCAGAAATCAGCTTGATCAGATGATTAAAATCATCTGATATATATATATATATATATATATATATATATATATATATATATATATATATATATATATATATATATATATATACCCCTTTCTCTAGATTTCTACTTTTGCGTTTCCAGCATCCAAAAGGATACAATTGGTTGCGGTTAGGACCATCCAATTGGCTGATTTTTATTCCTGCCAATTGGACAATTTTAGATTGATAAGAATATACCTCGTGTGTGGCTAGGTTGTAATATTAATAAGAATGGTAGTACTGGACTACCCCCACCCTGTGTCGCCAAGTTTTAGGGCTGGGTTAGGGTGGCCCATGGGAGGGAAAGAGAGTTTAGAAAGTATATTCAGTACGGAGCTTTGTGCGAAAGCGAGGGAGAGAAAATGACTCAATTACAAGACCGAGCTTTGTGAAGCTGTTCTTTATGTTTTGTTTCGTGCTGCTACAGCTGTTTCCCAGCAGCAAAGTAGAGCTGGTAGGCAGCCTTCACACTGCGAGGGGTGTTTGTCTCGTGCATGCCAGTGTTACTATAGGGTATTGAGTTAATGATGTAGCTCGTTAAGTTAATGAAGTGGCTCATTGAGATTGAGTGCAGTCACTCAATAGAGTTAGTGTTACCATAATAAAGCCAGTTAACCCTCATCTGAAAGTCCTATTTTCTGATGGCATTTAGTGCCCAGGTCTTTCCTATGCACTCGATCTCAAGGAGCTCACTAGATCAGTACTTCCTTGAGCAACTAGAGAAAGAGACCCACTCAAGACATACCTATAAATAGACAGTTGAACCTTACTCTATTCCTTTCCGATGCTATAAACACCAACGGTGGGACGTGGGCCACCTACCAGCTCTACTTCACCACCGAATACAGCTTTAATAGCATGAAACGAAACATAAAGAACAGCTTCCCGAATCCCCAACCCAGCCTTTTAATCCAGCCGTTTTCTCTCCCTCGCTTTCACGCGAAGCTCCGTACCGAATACTTGCAACGTAGGAGAGGGTTGAGTTTTAACATCAATATTCGAGTCAAGCTGTTTTGATTAGAGTCAAGTTTTGGAGTTGAATATATTTGACCAACTCTCGAGTTAAGTTTTTATAAAATGGTTTTGATTCAAAGCCTAGGGTTTAATCCAAAGGGAAGTTTTCTAATGTTATATAGGGTTTGGGTTATGAGGGAAAGGGTATTAAGGATCAAATAATTAGTTAGGAAAATTGGTGAATTAGAGGATTAAGGGTAGTGTTAACAACTAACAAGGCAGAAACCATGCATGTAATGCAGGGGCATTTTAACACCGGTCTCGAGTGGGGCAGCCTGCGTGAGAGACAAGGGACACGCTAAGGGTGGGGTCGCCTGTGTGAGATGGGACCCACGATAGGGGTTCCGCAGAGAGCCTGGATCTGGGCTATGAGATAAAGAAATTTAATATCACTCCCCCATCAGTTGTGGCTTTTGGGAGTATTGGTTAGATATCCTGCATCAAAGTGGTATCAGAGCAGGATGTCACGGACTTTAGTCCCACATCGGCTGTGTACTAGGAGGTCTTGGACTATAAGTGTGGGGGGGTAGGCACCACCTAATAGGCTAGTCTTTTGGGTTTGGAAGCGCCCCCGTGACAAGTGGTATCAGAGCCTACCTAGGGACATCAGAGGTGGGGACGACCGTGGGTCCCATGCGGGGTTGCGTGGGTCCCCCTGACGAGGGCGTCAGGGTCTAGGCGGGGGAGCCTGTCACGGACTTTAGTCCCACATCGGCTGTGTACTAGGAGGTCTTGGACTATAAGTGTGGGGGGGTAGGCACCACCTAATAGGCTAGTCTTTTGGGTTTGGAAGCGCCCCCGTGACAAGTGGTATCAGAGCCTACCTAGGGACATCAGAGGTGGGGACGACCGTGGGTCCCATGCGGGGTTGCGTGGGTCCCCCTGACGAGGGCGTCAGGGTCTAGGCGGGGGAGCCTGTCACGGACTTTAGTCCCACATCGGCTGTGTACTAGGAGGTCTTGGACTATAAGTGTGGGGGGGTAGGCACCACCTAATAGGCTAGTCTTTTGGGTTTGGAAGCGCCCCCGTGACAAGGAGGTTTCGTATTCGAGACTCCTCGCTGAGGGTGATTAAGGCAGGGGCATTTTCACACCGGGCTCGAGTGGAGAAGCCTGCGTGGGAGACGAGAGCATGGTTTAAAATTTCGCAATGTTTCGTAATGTTTCGTTTCGTTTCGCAAGGAAACCGAAACGAAACATTGAATGTTTCGTATGTTTCGGAATGTTTCGATTTGTTTCGCCGAGACAGTCCGATACAATAAAAATAAATAAAACATATAATTTAATGATTTTGAATAATATTTCGTAATGTTTCGTAAATGTTTTGTAATGTTTTAGAAATTTCGTTTTTTCAATGTTTCGGGAATGTTTCGTTTCGTTTCGGAGTTTGTCTCGATTTTTCACTTGACCGAGACATTCCTCTGAAACGAAATTTTAAATCTTGGACGAGAGGCACGCTCACGGTGGAGTGGCCTGTGTGAGATAGGACCCACGAGAGGGGTTTGGCCGAGAGTTTGGATCTAGGCTATGAGATAAATGAACTTAATCCCACGCCCCCATCAGTCACAGCTTTTGGGAATATTGGTTAGATGTCCTGCATCAGTATGGGTACGTTTAAGGTGGTCTGCTAAGGTTTTATAGGAGATTAGGGCGTATTGAAATAGGTTTCGATGGGGGACTGGATACAAGAATGGAAGATGGTTGATTAGATGGGCCATAATAAATAGATAAATAAGAAACATGGTGATTGTTCATATAGGACAATTAGAAGGGGATCCGTGCTTAAGGCTTGAAGATGAGAGGATAGATAGATTTTATAAGGTCTTGTCATGTGAGAGTTTTAATGGTATAAACAGATGACTAGGAACAAGTAAAAGAAGTAGAGAAGGAGAATTGAATTCTTACCAATTTGTAAGGCTGACGATGGAGTGACACCAACCTTCTAGCTAAGACCACCTAGGAGATAGGTGATAGAGGCATCATACCACTCTAGCAGCATAACTAAAAAAATCTTTTCAACTTGTAACTCATAGGGGAATTTATAGATGGCTGGAAAACAGCCCCAAAGTTCAGCCGATCTTATTGAAACTAGACATAAAATAGAAACTCTCCTAGAACTTTGTGAATTCCTAAACCCTATTATAAATACTTAAAAACATATAATTCTACTACAATTGAACTATAGCAATCTGAAAATAAAAACTACATAAGATGCAAGTTATAAACTCAGACTAAACTTAAAATTGGATTTTAACTTGAGATACCCTTTTTCCAATATATGGGAAAGAGAAAGAAGAAACAAGGACGGGAATTACAACAACATACTGATATAGCAATAAAGCACATCCTTACTAACCCCTTCTTTAACCCAAAAAATTGTTGAGCATTCACCAACCTTGTCACATAAGAGAATGAGATTTTCTTAGTGAACGCCAAGTCGAGAATCTCCTTTATAATATAGGAAATTCTCGAGGGTTCTTTTTATTACTAGAACCCCAACTAATTTTTACTAGGAGAAGAGCAATGTCCACTTTGTTGGAGTCACTTTCCACTAAAATACATAGGTGATTCCTAAGATGCCCAAATACGGATACAAATAAGAACACTAGTATGGAAAAATGGGGATACGACTCTTCATTTCGCGAAATCCAAGACACGAATACGGATGGGTATCCTATCCAATTTATAATCACTTTATATCTTCCTATTGACATAAAAAAAAATAAAGAAATTGTTAGGAGTTGAGAAAATACACAATAATACAATAAAAAGTGAGAAATTAGTGGCGTAGAAGTATTCGTGCAATATCCAATATCATATTGTGTCGATATGGGTACGACCAACATGTTGAAGTAGCTATGTCTCATAATGATTCCCCCTTCAAAATCACAAAAACGTGCCTCCAATATCCAAAGGACTGGGATTTCCACGCAAGCATCGGTCAAAATTGACCTCAATTCCATCCTTTTAAGAGGCTTCCAAACACACCAAGCGCTAAGAGAAAAAGGTGAGGACCACACAATTGTCCTCCAATCTCACAAAATATCATTGACACCAACATCTTTAAACTCCTTCAAAGGCTAAGGCCCAGTGAGAGACCAATACCTTGATTTTATCAATGATGCCAAGGAAAATGAGGATGGAGTTGGAATTGTTCCTCAAAAGGAAGATGAGACGGTAAGATATACTCTTTCAACTTTAGAACTATGTTGAAATGAATCGGATCGTTCAATATTCCATGATTGTTTGGTCATTCTTGCATTTCTTCTTATTTTACCAACGAATAGTAATATCTCTTGTCCTCTTAATGTTTGTAATGGTTCTTGGCATTCTTCTTTGATCTTTGAGGTTGGGGATGAAATCAATGTTAAACATTCTCATATCTTATTATTATGATGATGATGGAAAACATGAAACGCTAGGCATTGTTGATACATTCAGGGTTTAAAATATAAGTTTTGTTCCATTTTTTTGATAAGCTGACAGAACAAGACATTGAGAAAAAAGCATCTCCTTATGCAAAGATATGAATATATATCACAGTAATGATTTTTAATGCCTAATTAAGAGAAATTGTTGTTTATCTTTTACATGTGTCATAGAAGACTAGGTTTGAATTACTTCAATTAGGGCTTTGGTATGTGTATCATCTTGGTACTAGTTGAATTTAGGGTTAGGGTTTCAAGAGAAAGAGAGGAGAGAGAAGAGAGCAAATATGGGAAGAAAAGAAGACCCATGTGTATCACATGACTCCTTATTTATGTAAAATCCTTACATGGACAATAATGCCCTTACAATATAAAAGGGGTCCCTTGTAGCGTAAATGGTGCACCATAACAACACTCCCCTCAAGTTGGTATGTGGATATCTATCATGCACAACTTGCTGAGACACCAGTGTAACTAATGATTGGGAACTCCCTTAGTGAACACATCTACTACATGCTCGTCAATCTTCACAAAAGGAGTATAAACTTCCCCAGAAACAATCTTCTCCCGTATGAAGTGTCTATCCACTTCAATGTGCTTTGCTTGATCATGCTGAACTGGATTTTGACTCTACTACTATATTCAGATTTTATACTAAGAAATAATACAGAACTGACATAACAAAATAATTGACATGAAAATTTGTAGTAACAATCTCGAAGGAGGGAAAATAAATCAAATTGCATTTGAAGGTGACAGACATAGAAGCCGCTCAAGCTTTCACTAATCAATGTAATATTTATAAAATAAGTTTGCTCCTGATTTACATAAACAACAGAAAGGATGACTAAGTGTATTAGTACTCCAACAAAATGTGTACATCTCTACTAATTTCACTTAAGCTAAAATACTTGGTTTGCTCGTTAAGAGCTTGTTCAATAAATATGAAGGTCTATCCCCAGAAATACCCTTACTTGAACGCCAACCACTTGTTCTTCGGATGTGACATGCTTTACCTCATTTTCTTCAACATCAGGTTCTTTCCCAATAAACTAGAATCTATTTCTAGAGGTTTGGTTATGGCATGATAAAGTGGATCAATAACAGAAGAAATGCAGTTTAATATCAAAGTAAGTAGTATGTTTTCATGTTCATATCCAAAAGGACCCAAACATTGCAAATCAATCTAAAAAATGGGAGACTAAGCATTCAGTTGTGGTTCTATACTTTTGACTTGATAGGGCAATATTCATTTGAGTTTTGCTTTTCAGAAAAATTATAGTTTGGAATGAAAAACAGTAGCCTGAGATACACATGTAGGATCAAACTTGTGATGAAAGCATAGTTTAAAAATATCTCGATATTATCTTGATAACTTCAATAGCTGATATTCTTGGCTTCTGCATAAACTGAACGGAGGGTAAACTGGTGGTGTTTGGTAAAACTTTTTCACAGACCTTAAGTCTGAATGAATTGAAATTAAGTGATTTTGGTGATTATGTGGCGTTTGGTAAACAACTTAATTTCAGCACTAATCACCAAAACCGCTGAAATTAAGTGAAAAGTAAAATGTCACCCTTCCTTCACTTATTGCGGTAAGTGAAAGCATCTTTTCAAAAGATTCTAAGATTCTCTTTTAATACCAATAATACCCTTTTCTTAAAGCTTTCTCTTTTAAAAACTTACGAAAGTGTCCTAATGAACATTTCAAAATACCGACAATGCCCTTGACTTAATTTTAAGACTTAAGACCTTTACCAAACAATCCAACTCAGACATACGTCATTAAGCTATCAGACCTTAAGCACTTCCAAGCTTTTAGATCCGATAACTTAATTTCCAAACGCCAGAGGCCTCCAGCTATGATTCAACACAAATGGGATCAAATAATGGATTTCCTTATTATGCTTTTAGTCTGTTGGTCAGTACTGGTTATTCTACCTTTTTTCCTAGCAAATCAAAAGCAAACTTCAAGACAAAAAACATACATCTGACCCATGGATGACCTTCAATTCCAAGTAAATATTTTATCTGATTAGGACTGGTTGGCTTTCAATGTTGAGCTTGATTGGAGAAGTTAATGTGCATTTATTCCAAGATCCACAAGAGCACTAATGTTCTATCTTTCTAATATCGCATCTTTATTTTATTCCATCACCAAAAATTAAACTATAAATTGTAGTATGTATAACCCAAATTTGGGTAAATGAGGCATGGACAGAACTCCAGTTAGGAGCTGCCCATCTGCCACGCAAAATTTCTTTGGCCTTTAACATAGTAATAGAAAATCCAGTACATCAGAAACATAACAAGGAAAAGGAGAAAATATCAACAGACGGGGGTAAATAAATTTCGGGCACCATGATGGTACTTTTCCTGAAGTGGAATTCTAGATTTCTGAACTTCCAAGATTATAATAATAAAAACATAAAGCTATTAATGGCAGATGTTCCTGGTTGGCGAGTCAACTTGGGACACTTTCTGGATGAAGCCTGGAATATACTATGCTAGAAACATGTAAACAGCAAAAGAATACTGTGAAAAGAATGCACATACCAATGGACCTTGACATTGCAAGAACACCAAACACACGGTGTCCATTCCACTGTATGACCTTGCCTCCGGCTGCTTCAATCCTTGCATATTCGTCTTCTCTATTTGGCTGAAACGATTAAATGGGGAGATCAGTTTCCCATAGAACAATAGCTTCAATTGCAAATTATTCAAAATGCAAGACTAAAACACATGCCTTACTTTATGATCCACTGACAATGGCATGGGTTCTTTGCCACGACACAATACTGCTCTTGAATCACCACAGTTTGCGACTATAATGTGGGACGAACAAATAACGGCAACCACAGCAGTAGAACCAACAGTTTCTGGAGCAACAGGTCCAGGACTACCCTCAACACTGCCTCTGCTGACTCTTCCTCCAACCTCAGCATCAACTTTCATAAAGCAATTTGTGAATGTTTTCTCCCATAGCACGGGCCAGTTATCGTGGATGCTTCCATCACCTAAACCTTCTTTCGAGATTTCCATCTCCTCAACTAGAGCCGAATGGATACGATCACGACAGTAATCAGCAACCTGCACAAAGAAAATCAATTCTGTTAGGCTAATCCACATGCTTAAACAATATATTTATGATTGAAAGAAATTTGATAAAGAAAGGAAACTAGATCATACCTGAGAACCCCCATGGCCATCATAGACTCCAAAGAAATGAGCAATTGAGTGACTCAAACTTTGGTTCATGCCATTCACCAAGGTATCACCAATTAGCATTTGAATAGGAATTTTCGAAAACCAAGGGACAGCTGCAAAAGCATCTTCCATCTCTGATCTTCTCCCACAGATAGATATTGATCCCCAAAGGGGTACACAATCCAAGTCAAAAATGCCTCTGCTGCCAGTTCCAATGATCCTCTTCTCCCGAGGCACCTGAATAACCACTGCCGATGTCTTTGAATCAGTTCCATCTTCAACCTGAACCTCAAGGCCCGTTGCCACAGCAAGGAGATCACCCATGGACTCCTGCTTAACACTCGGTTCCTCTATAGCAGCAGCCTTTGCAATAAATTGAATATTGCCAATACTCTTTTCAATGTCTACAGAACTCAGTGTGCTTATGTCACAAGCAGCCTCCAAAGCTAACAATTCTTCACCACATATGCTACTGGTATCACTTGCCACAGAAAGAGCACAAGAGCTATCGAATATTTGATCGCCGCCCACAGATAAGTTATCATCTTCCTCGCTTTCCTGAATTATGGCATCGCTAGCCACACAAATGCTTTCACTTTCAGGTACCATCTGGAACAACGCAGCTCCTCCTTCCCTATCTTCTTCGTCTGGTACTAACATGGTTACTATATCAACTTCACTCTGTGGATTACTACAAGTACAACCTTCACCTTCACAAGAAACAGACTCAGGAGGCAGCTTAGATGTGGGATCAGACAACAAGCTGGCAGTGTCTGTTATCAGCTTGAGTCGTGTGATTTCCATGTGAGTTGCAATCGCCGAATTATCACAGATGGAATTACCCAACCTAAATGGCACCAAAACCGCCGGAGACATCTCCTCCATCAACTCCTCTATCAAAGTTGTAGTAATAGTAACCTTCCAACCCCTCCAAAATCACATAAACTATCATTTTTCAACTAGTTCATCTCGTTCTTCTCCCATCTGGAAACATCTCCGGATATCCATGCATAAGAAACTCAAATACCCATACCCGATTTTTCGTGCGGCTAATGAACTAATAAAAATGGGTGGCCAGATCTGGTGAAGAAAAATGGATCCAAACTCCCATTTATGGAAATTTCAACCCTGGATTGATGGATAGGTTAGATACCTCTAGAACTTATCAAAACCTTCCCCACCTGTTGAAACTTCTCTATCTAGCACTATCAACTACAGTGACACAGAAACAGCAAGAGAAGAACCTAAAAAATCCCCCTCCCCCTCCCCCTCCCCCTCAACAACCATTAAATCAAATCAAATTGAAATCAACCCCTTATCTCTAAGCTCAATAAAGAAAAAAAAAGCAAAGGGGGTCATGAGAAAGAACCTAGGAAAAGCATAACTCCCAAGAATCACAAGGAAACCCTAAAAAGATGGTTCTCTTTTCACATTAAACTTGGGTTCCCTGGATCTGAGGCAACCCATTTCAACCTCTTGGGTCTCTCTCTCTCTCTCTCTCTCTCTCTATCTCTGTCTCCTCTCTCTCTCTCTCTCAATAACATCATTTCCAATTAAACCAACAACAAGAAAAAAAAAATGAGAAACAACCTAGGCACTTACTCTCCTCTCCACTCCCCTACTCTCTCTCTCTCTCCCATAAAACAAGAAAAAAATTATAATTGAAGAACAAAGAGACAGATTAGAGTTGCTTACCAGTTGAAACTTGAAAGAACTGCAAAAATATTGAATCACTAACTTTTTCTCTTTGATTTTTTTTTCCCTTGTTGGGCATGGAGGCTTAAAAGAGCAAAGGGAGGGGGTGGAGAAGGAGAGAGAAAACTTTAAAAATAAAAATAAAAATAAAAATAAAAAAAGGAAGAGAGAGATAGATGGACAGATGTCCAGATGAGAAGGGCATATTAAAAGCAATTCCACAATTTCCACCCATTCCTCTCTCTCTCTCTCTCTCTCCTCTCTCTCTCTCTCTCTTTCTACATCCAGTGTCCATAGAAACAGCAAAAAATGTAAGAAAAAGGTTTCTGCACAGACAGATGAGAAAACAATTCTCCTCAGACAATGGTAGCTGAGTTGGGTCAACCGTCCACATTTTTCACCACCTCACCCTCCTCTCAAGCCCATGTGGCAACTTTCAATCTCCATTGAATCCCATTTCATTCTGTTTTGATGCATGTGGGTCCAGAGAAATCTGGCAAGTTCTCTTTTGCTCCCCCTGCCGTTTGATCCATAAGTGTATTTTTTTTGGATGGGCCATCGCTCAATCGGCTATGTTGATATGTTCTGAAGATCAAAACTGAGATGATAATTTGATAATGCAGCTACACATTTTGATCCCATCGTTCAATTCGCATGTGGTGGGTCCCATCTCACATTGGATCTAGACTATAAAGACGAATGCACATGAGATCTAACTGAAATGGTGGGTCCCATATGCCTACCGCGTACTGACCTTTTAGGTGGGTCCCACTTTGGAGACCTCGTAAGATTTAATTGATTCTTTCTTCATTTTTCTTTCGGCCTTCGAGATTCGAGAGATACACGCTAAATGTTCGCAGAAGGAAATTCTTCTTGTAGCACAAGCTACCGAATTAAAGTGGTCCCAAGCATTTCAGTGCGTTTGTTGTTCATAGAATAATAGCTACGAAACTGGGCCTCTTCAACCAATTTCCCTGGGCCCACAGATCTTCTTGGTGGGACCTTAAAATATTTGCAAGAACCACTAGATGCGTAACACGTGTACATCAATTCTTATTTTTTTAGGATTGTAGTAGTTTCGTAAATTGACGAGAGCTGATGACCGATCATAGTATAAACCACGTGGCACCCTTTTAGAGCCACTGCCTGTGTTCATGTTTGGCCCATCCATAGGTGAACCTACTTACCTACGTACCAAGGCAAAAAGAACCTGAATAGTGATTTCTAGTCGTTGGATTAGTGTATTTTTCACGGTTTATTGTTAACCGTGGACTTCGAGCATTATTTGGGGTAATCAGATCGAATGGTTATAAATCACTAATCGGGTTGCGTTTTGGTATGTAGGTCCATCGACGGATGGGCCAAACATCCATAGTTACTGGTCCGTAAGAGTGTACCATGTGGCTCATACTGTGGTCCGTCATCAAATATCTTCTATTCTCGTCATCAAACAGCAGTTTCGATGTTTGCTGCTTCGTATTCTTGTTGGTGGCAAATATGGAGTAAAACTTCTATCACAGCATTATGACTGCTTCTGTCACAATGAAAACTATAGCCCACGTGGCACACTCTTATGGACGTTGACCGTATGGATGTTTGCCAGTCCCTCAGTGGATCTATAAACCCAAAATCAGCCTGATTAGTGATTTCTAAGCGATTCGATTGAAGTTATTTTCATGGGTTGATTTTAACGGTAAGATATCGAGCATTATTGAGCGCTATTTGGGTGTAAAGATCCAAAGGTTTTGAATCACTAATCAGGCTCATTTTTGGTGTAGAGGTCTACTGAGGGACTGGTCAAACATCCATACGATCAACGTCCACTAAGATTGTGCCATGTGGGCTGTGATTTTTATTGTGACAGAAGCATCTGCCAAACTTTGTTATAGAAGTTTTACTCGCAAGTATGAATTCGGTGTTGGTGGACCAACCGGTTTATGGTGGCCCACAAGAATATCCCATTCAAATCATGTGGTCCCGCGTTAAATTTAGAGGTGGCGAGACGCCGAAACCGACATTGAATTGGGTGACGGGTGTTGGTCGCCAACATAAAAACTTTTTCCTCTAGGAAAAAGATACGTGTCATAGACCACCACCTCGTGCCACGTGTCTCCTTTTCCGACAGCATTACCTGAAGCGTTTCATTGGTTCCCACTACGTGTCAGAACTCCTGAGATACACGTGAATTATGGGTTCGGTTGGTATTGATTTTTTTATTTTTACTGGCAGGTTGGTATTAAAGTTGAATGTTGATTACAAACAAAAAAAGTAGAAGTGGTTTTAAAAACGGCCGTTTAAACGGCAACGCCCCGTTAAAACCGTTTAAACACGTTTTGATGTTTTGAATTTAACGGCCGTTAAAATCTTTTTAACAGACATTAAATTCTGAAAAAAAACTGCCGTTAAATTCAATTTTTATTTTTTTTTGAAATTTTTAAATTTTGAATTTCAGTGCCATTTTCTATTTTTCCATTTTTGCCCCTGACCGTTTCAATCAAAAACAGTTTTAACGGTAACACCCCCATTAAAACGGCCTCCTTTAAACCTGTTGATACACCAAAATAATCACATGTCGCAATTATTATTATTTTCTTTTTTGTTTCGTCTTGCATTAGATTAGGACCGGATATAGGACCTTCCCTAAAATGACATGTGGCACTCTTTGGGGCCCATTGACCATAAATGTATGGTCTACACCTTGGTGGACCTACAGACCAAAAATTAACCTGAGAAAATTTTCGCTGGCCCCGGTGGACTTCAAACTTTGATGTCCCCTCCCAAAATGTCTGACAAGTACCCATTTTTTACCTCTAACCAAGGGGGTACTTGTCAGACATTGGGTGGGGGACTTCAAAGCGAATGTTTTCCCAATTAACCTGACCTGTGATTTTCTAGCTGTTGGATTTGAGTTTTATTTTTTTGTCGCCTTATGAACAAAGCTAAAAGCCTAGTTTTTTCCGCCATGGGCTTCGTTAACAGGCCTGTGGATGAGTTCCAACCCATGAAGCCCATGAAAAAAAAAGCTCAAGCTACTACGCACTAGCAGCTACGCAAAGTCACTGATAAGCGGCCCTCCACTTGCATTGTAACATTGTAACTCGGACCATAGTTAGTAAATTCACTAATTATAGACGACCATACGAATTAGTCAAAAAAACGAACCGAACAACGTCTAATTCAAAGGTTTGGAAAAATTCTCAAATAATTCAAGAACTTTTCTAGATTATTTCCAGAATATTTAATTATGAACACGAAAATCATTTTAAAAGACAAAAAATTGCCAATATTTTACCTTTTATTTTATTTTATTTTTATAATTATTTTTGCTGAATTTTTAAATGACAAATCCAAATTGTACTTGAACATTTCCAGTAATATTTTTGCCACACTCCAAATTGCTAACTACGACTCAGACAACCACTTTTTATTTTTGAAACTTGATCTTGAATTTCAGTTCCAAAACTATAAACATGTTTGTGGATAACTGCTTACTACCATGTGGTGGAGCACCATTAGGTGGAAACTAGTTCTAATGGAAGATACTGAGGTGGTGAAACTCGTAGACCTTTTGGACACTGCAAGTGTACAAAATTCCTACGCCTCTTGAGAATGGCTATGGAGTGTTACTTCCCATCTAATCAAATTTATCAAATTTTAAGCAAGTAGAAACTTTTAGAAGGGCACTCAATCAGAAAAATTTATACACAATCAAATAACATTTAAAAATAAAGAAATGAATGACTATGATACAGAAGAATGCACATAAAGTTGGAAGGAAATAACAAATGGGTGATATGTGAGAGATTTATATCGCCAAATGTGTGTTTTCTGTAATTTTTTACCTTAAAAAAAGAGAACCTAGTTGTAATGGTGACAAATAATTCATGGATGGAGAAAATTGGAAGATCAACATGAGATCACAACTACAAAAGACCATTACACAAAATAAAAACCATTTTTTTTATTTCAAATATAAAATGTATATACAATTGACACTGTTCTCTGGTTTGTAAATGCTACAATCAGGAAACAGTGCTTGCTAAGATATTACAACAAGGGCTCACTAGCTTGTACATTGATCAAAAGATCTATGCAGTCAAAGGTCGCGTAGTTGGTGCAGGAGAAGCAAATTTCACAATGAGCAAAAGGTTTTGCCCCAAATGAACTTCAGCAGAAGTCCCCAAAAGAATCTATGCCTACTTACAGGCCTGGCCGCTTAACAAGCAGTACGCCCACGCAACCGGTCATTTCTTGACAGCAGCATCAGTATTTTGTTTATCTTGTATAATGCATAGGATTATGTAAACAGCGCAACTTTAAACCATCATGTTTAAGTCTGAAAGATCATCCATTGGAATTTCAAGGCCCATAAAATCATGGTCTTGCAATCCATCATCATCAATGTTCAACCATGAACCAAGATCCTGGGCTTGCTCACAAAGGTCATCAGGAACACCTAATACATCCATTCCAGGTAGCTGCAGGTTGGAAAAATCGAGGACCTCATGACCATTCATTGTGTCCAAACCCAACTCATTTTTTCTCTTGGCATTACTAACCGTGGTCATCTCAAAAGATTTAGGTACTGAAGCCAATACTGCTTTCGGGGGCTCCAAAGCCTTAGTAAGAAGGCCACTAACAGAAACAGATAACTGGGTTGTCTTCTGCTTAGGCTTCGTTTTAGACTTCCTTTCACCCTTAACATTTGTTTTAGCAGTGACATTTCTTGATAGCATCTCTCTGTTGTGCCCCTTTCCCTCTCTATCTCTCTCACTCCTCTTTCCTTTTGCACCACTTGAAAGAGAACTACCAATTCCTGAAGCGGCTCTCAGAGAACTACCAACAACATCATCTAGCAACAACTCCCTCTTTTTCACTCTATTTGACCCTATGTCCTCTTTACCAGTTGCTTGTTCAGACAAGTGATTTATTGACGGGAAAGCATCAGAAGAATACTTGTCATGGGTATTAATGTTCTTCCCTGACCTTGAAATCAGAGGGATATGATGTGAAACCAAGGAAGCTGCAAAAAAGATACATCACAATCCAATCAACCACCAAGACTGAGATATGACATGTCAACAAGAAGATCAATGAATGCATTGACCCATTAAATACCACAAAGCAATCTAACCAATCAAAATTTTAAAAACAAAATGTAATCAGGGTATAAAACAAATGCAACATGGCATCTACATACATGAATCCATCCATACATACATATATACGTATATGTGTCTGAGCACAACGTGTGTACCCAAAAAATGTATGAATTTAAGAATGCAGATGTCAAGTGAATTTCCAAATGGGTATTACATGTACCTGAAACCCTTTCTGAAGAATGGGTGGGAGTGTCAGCATATTGATTCGCAGACTCTCCCTCCGTGATACTATCCATGCATTCTGCATCATTGAAGTGGGAAGACACAGAAAGGAACATATCCATGAATACAGGCTCGTTAAAGCAGCTCTTCCCTGTATCTTCAAAACTTTGACATCGTTCTACTGTTCGTTTAACGAATTCTAAGGCAGCAGCCTTCGCACTTTTGCTACTCGCACCCTTACCACAGGAGGCATTAGGACCACAGCACGTCTGTCAAACATAGATATTCTATTATATCCACACTATGATGTATCTGGTTATTAATTATCAAAAAGCAGTCCCAGTAGCATCTTCATTGTATTACAGCTTCAGCTACGATTAGCATGTACTAGTTGAATTGAATTAACATTTCTCTATAAATGATGTTAATGAAATGTTAAAGATTAGCCTGCATGTATCAGATCAGAGAGAGAGAGAGAGAGAGAGATGTCAAAGATTAGCCTGCATGTATCAGATCAGAATAGCTATGACATGACAAATCACAGAGACGAGAAAATAGCCAATGCAGAATAGCCAACAAAGATGAGATGTAGTACAGTAAAAAAGGAAAAAGTTCATAAAACCAGCCAGTAATCCTGGACAGCATAGCTATTCCATTAAAACCAACACAAATACAAATCCAAGTACGCAATGCCCAAAACCTAACCAATCACAATATCTAGCTGACCTTCATGTGTAACAGTACCTACTTAAAAGTTCTTTGTCAAGGGTTTTATAAACTTCGTTTAAAATCTTCAAGGGCCCTTTTAAACTTAAAATATTAAGGAGGAATGATAAAGGTCAAAAAACTAAAAAACATGACCGATGGTTGATTTAGAAACTATGTTGAAATGATCTTATATCAGCGCGAAAAGACGTAACAAGAACATGTATAAATTTATTTATTAAAAAACAAAAGCACAAATATAGGAGTCATTGTTTTCACCAGAGGATATGCTCCATTTTTTATTCAAACCTGAAGATTTGCAAGAACCATAAGATTCAAATCGTGAATCGTTTTCGGATCGTAAGATTCACATAAAAATTTTAGGATTTTAATATCAAGGGACTAAGACATAAGATTCAAATCATTTAGGTTAAGATCTAACTTAAATCGTAAGATTAAAATTGTAAATCGTAGGATTTTAATAACACTGAGGTGGATAAACAACCAATGCACCGAAACGGATTTGCAGGGTGTTTTGTATTGCAACACGTGAATTATTCGATGCAATATGAAAAGAATTGGGTATTGGATAATCAGGAATTACCATGTATTTGTCATAAGCCATTCCGACAAGTCTGTCAAAGGCGCGGCGCTCAATTTCCCTATATAACAATGTTTGCATTAAAATCCATTAGGTACAAAAATTCAATAGAAATACCTAATGCACATGAAACAATCTCAAAGAGGGGATAAATTAGTACCTTTCTTGAAGTTCTCTCGCCTCTGTGGCAGACTTCTCAAGTTTATATAACAAGGTTTTCTTTT
The DNA here is from genome assembly GCA_035048495.1 of Euptelea pleiosperma. NCBI lineage: Eukaryota > Viridiplantae > Streptophyta > Magnoliopsida > Ranunculales > Eupteleaceae > Euptelea > Euptelea pleiosperma. The sequence goes on along the minus strand of CM068548.1, from coordinate 12,232,609 downwards.
TTAAAACCTATAACAAAAAACATTAACCTGAGTCGTGAAAAGTAGTTGCCTACCGCCATATACATAAATTAGCCTTTTTACGTATATAGAAGTGACATTAAATGCATGATGATAAATTTTGTTCCCCGTCACTTTTCTCGATCTACTAGAATTTAGGCAGATATAAAAGTATGATATCCTCTACACGACCAAATAAGTGCCCAGGCCGACAGTTACAAAAAAATAAAACTAGTGAGAAATTCATATAGATCTTACAAACAAATAATATAGAAAATACAATGGATATCCGCAAATAAAAGTGCAATTGCAGTAGAAACTTGTCCAGTTACATAGAATCATGTTTGCGCATGTGCACAGGCATGCAAGCTGCCCATGGGCACTCACACAAATAGATATACCAGAAAACGGGAAAAAGGAAAAAGTCAATTTATGTTTTTTTTTTCTTATTGACGCATTTGACATTGCAATGTATCGGAATTGCTCTATTGCATAGGCTGAGAATTACGATGATTTGCACCTTATGTACTATGTCCATCCATTAACATGCTGATTATGAAAAATACCTAAAAGGTTGCATGTATCACTATCACGTTGTTTATGTTTAATGAGTTTAATAAATTGAATGCGAAGGGGCATAACATAATTCGTCAACTTTAAGATAGTATGATGGGATTGAGACCTCTGTAATTAAGGCACACCTAAAGCACCTTAGATGGGTCAAGGCAAGGCGCATTTAGTAAGACAAGCGCCTTAAACCAGGCTCTAGGCGCATTAAGCGCACGCCTCACTAAAATACAAGTTTTTTTTATTTTCAAATTCTAATATTTTTCTTCTTCTCTGGTTCTGTTTTCTTCTTCTTTTACTCTGATTTTCTTTTTCTTCTATTATGATTTCTTCTTATTCTCCATCTTCGGTTGTGATTTTCTTCTTACTCTTATTCTTCTTCTTATTCTCCTTCTTCAGCATGCTTTTCCGGCCCTCTATCAGATCTCGAACCTTAAAGGTGCAAAGTTTAAAGATTGTATAGTAGTCTCGGATGATATAGCTTCTTGGAATTTCAAATTTCAAAGAAACATCAATGACTGGGAGATGGGTAGCCTTGCGTCCCTTCTATCTACCGTGGGTGAGTGCCTCGTACAGGGTGCTGAGGAGGATAGAATAAGTTGGAGATGGGACAAAAGAGGACTTTTCTCAGTGAGGTCTTTTTTCTTGATCCTGAAGCCGGCGGGCCCTAGTTACTACCAATCGTCGTTTTTATGGAGGGCTCATGTTCCATCTAAGGTGACGTTCTTCGTGTGGACTACTAGTTTAGACAAGATCTTGACTATGGACCACCTGAATAACCAGGGTATGATGTTGCTGAATAGATGCTCTCTGTGTAAATCGGATGCCAAGACAATAGACCACATTCTGATCCATTGTCCCTTCACTTGCAACATTTGGCAGGTTTTTTTCTCTCTTTTTGGTATAGAGTACATGCTGCCAGAAAAGGTTATTGATGTCATTCGAGGAAGTCAATTTAACGTGTTCAGTGGAAGAGGTAAAGTTCTGTGGCGCATCCTTCCTTTCGCCATCATGTGAGTTGTTTGGAGAGAGAGAAACAGCAGTATCTTTGAAGGGAAGGATGAAGAACTCTTCAAGGTGGTTCTGAGTATCAAGGCATTGTTGTATCTGTGTTCTTCTATAGATCCGGGGTTTAAAGGCTGTTACTTAGATTCCTTTGTGTTTAGATGGGAGGAGATGTTAGAATTTTCATGTTGGTTGTTGGTTGTTTTGTCTATGGCCTCTCCTTGAGGGCCTTTTTGGTTGTATATTTTGGGGTTTCCCCCTTGTGATTAATACTTATACTTACCAAAAAAAAATAAATAAATAAATCATACTTCCATGCAATATTAGTTTATGGCTCAGGCTCCGAGGACCCCCTTTTCTGACCCCTCTCGATGTTCGTGCGCTCAGCCGTAGATTTCACAAATCCAACAATGGTCGTCAACGCTGAAAAAAGTGAAAAAGTGATGTCAGCTTGGCGCTGACAACCACGGCCAAGCACACGAACACGAGAGGGATCAGAAAAAAGGGGGTCCCCTAAGCCCAACCCCTAGTTTATAATTGCTAGTAGTAGTTCATAAGTTATTTCTTTTTATTAGTTTATTAGATTAATTCATCTGTTTTTGTTGCTACTTATTAGTATTTTTATGAATTGTGACTTTTTGTCTTTTAAATTTTCCCTAATCATTTTATGATTTTTGATTACTTGTTTTGTATTTAGATAATGACAATGTTAACTAGAACTGCTTTTGGGTTACCTGAGATTTTGGACATTTGCTATCTTTTATATTTTATGGCCTAACAATTACCTATTTTGTTATTTTATGTCGTTATTTTTCTTAATTTTATATTTTTTATATTTATTATTAAAAAATTTAATATTGCGCCTCACTTCTATCTAGCGCGTGCCTCACCTTGCATCTCAGGCACCAAGGGTCATAGCGCCTTGTGCCCTTAACTACCTTGATTGAGACCAAGAATTCAAACTTCTACTGAGCATATATATGAAGGGAAGAAAGGTCTAGATTGAGCCATAAAAAAGGGCTCACGTGGTTATCGTCAGAAAGTACCTGTCCATGGAGCTTCTCCTCTAATCTACTGATGTCTTCACCAATCTCTTCATCTTCTCTCTGGGCTAGGTCAGGCTAAAATGAGAGGAATGTGCAATTAAACAAATGTGTAAATTCAAACCACAAGAATCTACTGAAAACCTCAAATCAAGACAGAGGCAACACATGAAACAAAACTCTCAAAGTACAGATCCAATCAAGAGATGTAGTTTCAAGAAAACAATCACTCCATTATTACAGCATTTTGAGGCTGTCAAGTTTGTAATAAACAAGAGGAAGTACATGTGCATAAACACACCCATAGGAAACAAAATATCTAATTTGAAAACTATGGATAAAGAAAACCTACCACTGGTTCTGGGAAAATTCCAATACTCTGAACCTCCAAGAGAAGTTTTTCGTCCATAGACATGTGGTCATACTGAAATTCACTACAAGCAATGCTAGATATCACTGCTTGGTCCGGACGTAAACCATTCAGGGAGTATCCAAAATTTGAGATCATCCCGGCATTGGCATCTTCCACAACATTGTCATATCCCAACTCATCATGTTCCAGCTCATTAAGGTATCTCTGTGTGGCTGTTACACTATAACCATTTAAAGCAGGTCGTCCATTGGTCTGAAAGTTTCCCAATGAACGCTCATTCAAACTACTTGATTTCAACTCCGCATCCAACTCAAACTTAGTTCCATATATATCAAACTTGTGGTCATCCTCTCCTCTGCAGTAAAACCCATCATTCTCTTCCTCTGAAATTAAAGCCGCAATGAGTCTCTGGCAAAAAGGAATCACATCATGAACTCTTAATCCCGGCACTAGCCGCTCTGCTGAACCTTCGACAGACTTCGCTTCATTTGCAAACGCCATATCCCCCTCACATTGAATCGACACAATTCCATTAGGAACAGTACTACAATCATCTCTACAAACAGGGCCTGTGCTCGGTGTCAGCAAACTAGATCCAAGATCACCCTGAAAAGAAAATTGAAGAACAAATAGGAATATTCATATCCATAACAATATTGATCTAGAAAATCCAAAAGCTTCCCAAACTATATAGTTTAAATTGTTCGAAGATGAAATCCTAAATGGTCCAGTATTAGAAGAGTTCAACATCAAGCGTCCAACTCATTCTGAAATCATCAAGGTCACAGAAAGAAGCTACGGCTGTTTATTAGACAGTCTATAAGCATGATAAGCAAAGCTAGTAAGTAGTAACATATATTGACAGCCATGGAGCTTCAGAAAACAGGTCACCAACCCAGTGTTAATGTGTTAAAGAACTGTTAGCAATCGCGTGTGTACCTTCAAATCTGGATAGGTATTGCATGTAATATGCAAATTCACAGCAGAATCATCCATAAGGCAGATCTGATAATCATTTGATAAAACAATTAAATTAATACAGGGGTATAAGTAATTAAGTCAGATCAAAGAAAGGCCATTACCTGTACTACAACTCAAAAAATGGCTACAACGAGAACAAAGGCCATCATTACCTGTTGCTTCAGATATGATATGTCTTCAGCTGAGACAAAACCAAAGAAGCGGTCCATATGCCTCCAGAATAAACTGGAACAAGCATGACCTGCAATGATGATTAAAACAATCAGCCATCTATAAAACAACTTTCTAACAAATTCAAGAACTATAGACTTTCAGTTAGAAAAGTACTGGAATTTATAGCAGCATTTGCAGCAGCCAATAGCTCTTCATGCCCATTGTCTAATTCTCCTGAAAAAAAAATGAGAGAATATTAAATTAAACACTGAGATGAACTACCAAGCACAGTGCTTTGTACGATTGTTCAGAAGAACTTCATTACTCCAATAGTCTGTAAGCCAAATACCATTAAAATCTGGGGCTCCGCTATTCACTGCATGCCTGGGACGTGTATATGCCTTACGATCAGACAGCTTCTTAGTTGGCGGGCGACCTGCTTTACTGCATCAAATGAACTAATCTAATAAGAGATTATATAGGGAAGATTGCAACAATGTTAGACTAGAAAAGAGAAAACTCGATCTGTTGGATAACCTCAAAAATCTGCAAGGAGAAAAAGTTATCACCTTTCAATCTTATCAAAACCAAGTCTTGCACTTCTGAGCTGTTTTGCTGTGACTGCATTGTCTAGCTTCTCAACTGGCGTTGACATGCCAGACCTTGTGGAAGCAAAACCCCGCCCAGTCCTCCCTTGTCTCCGAACACCATCTCCAAGATCCTCATCTGTATGCACCTTATTCTTTCTTGACGACAACACCACCTTTTGAATATTTTGACCAGCTTTCTCATCTATCTCACCAGACTTCTTACCCTTATCTTTGGACTTGGTTTCAGCAGCTCCTGACTCCTCGCTTTCAGATAATGCAGCTGAAGAGTAATGGTCACTTTTTGATTTAACTTGCTGAAGAGCATTATTGGACAAGCCTCTTGGCAATCCCAACCCATTTTCATTACCAGGAACATTGCACACCGTATCTGAAACCAGGGCTTCATCATGGCTTGAAACAAGAGGAACTAAATTTGTTCTCCGTGCCACACGGGATATCTTTTGTGGCCTTCTAGCCCACTGTGCTACAGGCGGTGATGATGACCGTGTCGATGGCGTGCGTTTACGGTTGTTAGCCCCAACAACAACATGAAGCTTGTTTGTACTTTGGGAAAGCTCCCAATCATCAGGAACTCCTATTGCTCGATTGACATTTGGCAATGACTTGGGTATTGCACCTGAACCTGATCTTGGTGCCCGAGCAGATGAGTTCATTTTTGCAGTTAAAGTAGGACTGGACGAACTGTTATCCTGGCGGATACTTGGCCTGGATGTTGGATAGAATAGAGGAAGTGGAAATGTTAGTCATGGAAAATTTGATAGTAAACAAATTTGAGAGAGATAGAGAGACCTACAAAAAATAAAGTCAAAAAAGAACTCCATGGTCTAACAAGAAGAAAAGAAAAAGTATAGAAAGGAGTGCTGCAGCAGATGAGATGTGTGCAAATACAAGTTTGACCAAAAAAATCTGTGTAAAGGATGTTTTGCATACTTATTAATGGCTTTAAGATTGACCCTTTCCTTATCTGAACCAACTGGACGATCTCTTCTATCATTGAGAATAGAACCATTATCCGGGTCAGTCCTAGGTGTGGAACGCATGCCAAGGCCAGTTTGTTGAGAGGTTATATCCAGTTTTCCAACTCCCGCAGCTCCATTAGCAGGTCCCGACCTGTACACTAAAATACTTCCAAATGAAAAAACCAAAACGTAGGAGCATATGAATGGAGAAATTCACTTGAAAGAAAATTTATGTTAAAGAAGTTAAATACATTTTAAAAATTCACTAAATGACACTTCAAATAAAAAGAAAAACATGCATGAAAAATCGGAAGACTCTCATACAACATAGAAGAAAATTTACAATGTTACCAATAAGTGGTTTATTACTCTTCCTACAACCTTCCACGTGTCTTTCTGTAGAAAACTGGAGTTGTTAAGGTAATAACTAACAAGCAAAACCAAAGAGAGATAACCATTTCTAAGTCTAATCTATGGTAACATCAATACATAGTGCATAGAATGATAGAACTAAATATGCAATTAGAAAGAACCTCAAATGCATAAATTCAGAACCCAGACCCCATGATTCCAGTTATAATTTCCACAATCATCCTCATCATGAGCCTTATCTCATGAGATTGGCTACACAAACCTGCTCCTCCATTCAATTCTATCTAAGGCATGTCTTCCATTAGACAAGTTTCCTCTCTCTCTCTCTGTAAAATCAAAAGTCCAATTTTGTTCACTTGCTTTAGTGACCCATTTCGGTCACTGAAGCCTTTACACTTGACACGTACCATGAAAACCCTTGCTTTAAATTTTGAAACTTACATTTTTTTCGGAAAACAGTCTTGTTAGGGTGTCATGGATACTTGTCGAGCGTAGAGACTTTAGTGACCGAGATGGATCACTAAAGCAAGTGAACAAAAATGCACTCTGAAATCAATGAAATTGGAAATAAAATGAGCAGCATCATCACTCATCCTGAAACAGGTCCGGAGTTGTCAGCTCCACAAACATCTCCAATGAGATTGTGTTAATGAACATTACTGGTTGACAGTTATATTTGTATCACTAAGCTCAAACAGAAAAGAGTGAAATATAAAACTTTAAATCTTTAATCACTCCACACATCCAACAAATGTTATTTTGCTGAAAAGTTTAAAGTCACTGGGGGTGATGTACGAGTTGTAGCATATAAGAAAACTGCACCTGAAGCCATGGGCATTACTCAACCTTGATCGGGCATCATTACTGAGCCTTTGCTGCATACTCCGTTTTGATTCCCGATCGCCATCAAGAGGTCTTGTCAATGCTGTACTAGTAGAAACATCTGACTTTATCCCAGAACGCTTCTTCCTCATTTTTGACTTCTCCCAACCATCCACACCAATGGATAATGGTCGATCCTTTTCTTCAGATTGAACAGCACCACTACTTGCAAGTCTGAACATTTCTCTCTCTCTATCCATGGCCACAGATGGCCGGCAAGAGCATTAGCTCGTACATCCATCTAGATCAATCAGAATCCAAATGTAAGTCTCCACGAATAACTTTGAAATAGTACCTAGCATGAGATTTTAGTTAAAAGAAAGAAAGAAAAAGCACTGAACCAAGAAAAACAAAAGCAATGTGCAACTACAGGAAACAGGGTACAGGTGGAAATGAAATTGGAACAACTGTGTAGCGAGCACATTAACTTCTGCCTTGGAGTCTCAGACAGACACAAAGGTCCGGCATAGTGGCACTAGGATATATAACATGCTGATTTGTCCATTCAATGCTGACATTATAACTCATGAAATTAAGAAGTATATAAAAGCACTAGTGTATAATCATAAATACATAAACATATACCTTTAGCAACAAATAATACCAGAAAACAAAAGTGAGAAGAAAACAAGTTCAAATTTTGTTCTAACAACCAATTCGAGGAGTGCCTGATGCATATTTCCAGCACTATGACACATAGTTTTCTGGAAGATGTAGTATCCATGTCACATCAACATAAGAGGGCGAATACAAACATTAGATGATCGTGGCAAAGCAGTATAAAAACAGAAATTATACCTCAATCCACAAACATCTATAACCACTAGTTTAATCGTTACAAATCACATGAGTAAGTTATCATATACAATGCATGAGGAAATAGAACATCAACAAACATAATCCCATAAAGATACAAATAGAAGCATAGAGGTCCTGATGCGTACATCCACCATAGAGGTCCTGATGCGTTTATTGGGAACAGCATTCTTGGTCCTCTCTTCTGACTTCTGCGGCTCAAGTTCAAAACCACTTGAGATGACATGACTCTGGGTTCCCATCTTAGCTGCGCTTCCTCCCGGGATTGACCGATCACCTGGTAATGAAGCATGTGACCGGTCGCTCAATAGAGCATCAGATCGAGATCGCTTCCTTGACAGATTGCTTGGGAAATACTTATCTAATTTGGATATAGATTCATTCCAGGTTTTCACTCGATCCCTGCTAAGTCAGACACTTCAATAAAAACGACCAAGATCTCTAAACATAAATGCAAACAAAGGAAGAATTACCTGGCCCTCATAGAGCTGTCATGGAGGCTAGCCTTGAACCGTTTGAGCTCCTCCACAGAGGACATTGATAGCAGCTTGCTATTTGAAGAGGACTCATCAGGTGAAATGCCAAGAGCAGCAGTTATGGCTCTTTTAAGTTCCCCTTGCTTAGGGAACTTCTGATCAGCAGCCATCAGTTTCATATCAAAAAGCAAACCGTGGAAAAGATTAATCATGTCTCCCTGCGATAATGTGGAACCACTTCTTGAAATGCTCGGAAGTGCCGAAAGGAAACGATTCTCCATTCCCTCTCGGAAACTGCCCAACCTGTCCAACGAAGCAGCTGTGTAGGCTCCGCGCTGCCCACTAGGGTAAGCTGGCCTATCTGGGCTAGCAGAAGACAGATCAAATTTGCTGCTGGCTGCCATTACATTAATTTCTCCAAGTCCTCAGACTTACAATTCCAAAAAACAATATGATATATGACAAATGCATAGAACCACCGCACATGATGGCCGAATTTGAATCCTAAAGACAGTGACAGCATAAACTGCTATAGGCACACCTGCAAAGGATAAAACGCAAAGGATATCACCAAATCCAATTCAAACTGAAATGGAACATCTAAAATCCACAAGTCATTCAAAGCAACCAAATGCACAAATAAGACCAGAGCTGGCAAAACCAATAATGAGCGGAAAAATAATGCACAAACAAGACTAGCTATAGATCAATTCACAGAGCAAATGCCGAAAAGCAACTGTAATAAAATTTCTAAATCCAAGAATTCTGGAAGTAGAAGTCCTTTTATAATAATGGCAAACTTTTTATAGAAACATTAACAAGTTTACTTGTTTGGAGAGGGTGGAAATTACTCCTCAGATTCAGTAAATTGAGATAAAATACACTCCACACCCCCATTTGTAAAGGGGTTGTAAGATGTTTCATAGTATTTTAGTAGTGCAAGGAGATTTTTTCTATCCAATAAAGTGTGTTTAGCAACAACAGTTGCATTGGTTAATCAGTGGGTTTTCCTCGGAGATCTGATACAACAGTGTAAGTAAAAGCATATGTTATAAAACCATGAAAAAAGGGAAGCAACCAACCACTTCATGTATGCAACAATTACATATATCACAGATTGCATATGGAGACCTTCTTTAGCAATGGCCCAGCATCCTCCTTGACATTTCTGGGGAGTATGCCTGTACAAGATATTAGGAATTTAGGACGTCTACTAAAATATTTACTTTTGTCGACAATGTTGAAGTCTTCAAGACCATCTGAAGCAGCCAACATCCTACCAATATTAGTAATAGAATCCAATTCCACCTCCAAAAAAACAACTGAGACCCCTACAGAAGATCTTTAGGCCTTCCAGAAGGGGCTCTTGCCTACACTTCACTTCAGTCTCTTATGCTGATTGGACCAAAGAAAGTTCTTTGGATCACAATTTTGCTGTCTCTAAATATACTCCCCAAGCCACCACCCAGAAGCGGGTATCACCTCGAAGGCACCCATCAAAGCTCAATTTTAGATCCTTTCTCCGGCTTCTATTTCGGCTCTCTTCTTTAAATATTAAGCACTCACAAATAGCAGCTTGTCAATTGGCTTCAATATCAGAAACAGAGTAATTTTGGAACTCTTTCTGAATTGTAGCCCACCCATAGGATTGGAAACAATCTTGGAACTCTTTCAAAAGGATTTAGGCTCTTTTGGTTCAATGATCAGTAATTAAATAGAATTATTTGTGTCATTGGAGCTTACAGAATCTCATTACAAGAAGTACTGGAACGTAGAAAAAAAATTCCAACTACTGAAATCAGAGGCAAGCAATCCATAAGGAAAGAATTTAATCCCAAATCAACCCACATGAGAAGATCATTGGCATATAGAACTCAATCCATGAGAGGGCAATCTGTGGCATCAGAAACTTGATTTGAAAATGGTTGCTAGAGAAAACAGACACTGGTAGCATATGTATCATCAAGGTAGTCATATTTGGACTTTCATAGGAACGGATCCTCATCACCAGATGAAGACGAGATCGAAATCGAGAAAGCAATTGGAACGTGCATTTTGGAAAGAACAGTCTTGCTTTTACAAATAGCATAGATGGTGTTCGCATTGCTTAATGGATTATCTTTGAGCGGTGTTGGTTCTTCAAACCTGCAAATACTAGACCTTTACCTCCATGGGTTGAGGACAGTTGTTGAATCTTGATGAGTTCAAGATTTAAAGCTATTGTGAGTTCAATATTTTGGGTATAGCTTTAAAATGACTCCCAGATCTGCCTATTTTCTCTACAGGAGGGCGAAAAATAAATTGGAGTTTGCAAAAAAGATTTAGAAGTTAGAACTTGAGAAGTTTTCAAGTGTTGGTTATCTTGCATACATTGTTGAACCTTGAGGAAAGCTGTGGAGTAGTGGAAGCAACTCTACTGTCTCGGAAAATGTAAAAGGTGGGGGGGGGGGGGGGGGGGGGATTTTCTCTAAATCAGGTAGTCAGGTAGTTTTGGCAAAATATATATATCTTAATGTATTTTCATAGTTGAGAGGGGGCAACTGCCACCCCTGGCTCCGCCACTGTTTCTTACCCATTGGAGATTAGGTGCAAGAATATCAAAATGAAGAAGGAAAGACGAGGATTTTTTTTTTTTAACCAAGGGTATCCAGGCCTCTTAGAGCACGCGGCTAGTCCCCCAGGACACGCTAGTCACCCCTCCACTCATGCCAAGTGTTCTGGGAGTGTTTTGACGTGGACTGAGAACCACTTATTGCTACTCTTCCAGGGGGTGGCCCCAAGTAGAGTTGAACTCAGAATCCTTAACTAGCAAGATATTCTAACTAGCAACTAATCCAAGAGTTGAGAAGTCATAGAGCTCCTCAAAGGTACAAATTATTACTTTCTATTTGAATGGGTCATTTCTTATAAGAAATACAAGTTGTAATTTGTTTTACGGAGTAGGAATTTAGGTTTCTATAATGGTATGTAGGAAACCCTTCCAGTTTGGATGCCTTAGTAAAAAATAGGTTTAGGAAATCATACTCTTGCAAAAGGGTGTCAGACATTCCACGTGCATTTACTGGTGCACAGATATGTTCTTTTTTCCTATTCCATTAAGTGTGTTTGAATAAAAACAAATCCTTGGTTGATTTTTTGGATGGTCATTTCGGAGTTCAGGTGCACAAGATCATGCCCATATCATTTTTGCAAACTGAAGTCAATCTGTTCAGTTCCTTAGTCTTCTTTTTTACTATACCATAACTTCAAAGGATTTAGATGCCATATTTTCCTTTTTTCCCTCTATTCGTCATGATTCGGAAAAGATGTGATTTTCGTACTGTAATGGAAACCTCAGACACGTCACCGAATATTAAGCCTCTGAAAATCGACAGCTCTGTAACCATTACAAGGATTCAACTTCAATGGTAAATTGTCCAATTCAGCAAAGTACTCTACGTAATTCATGAGCAGAGGAAAAAATAAAATAAAATTCAAATCGCCGTAGGCCTAAGACATATAATTAATGATCTATATTAGCATTAACAGACCTAAACTGCTAGATTGAAGATTAAATACAACTTGCAGCTAAAACCCTACATGAAACGAATCGAAAACAAGTAAGCAAGTAGATAAACCAAGATCAAAACCAAAATCACAACGAACAAAATCCCCACGCATTTAAGGAATTGAAAAATAGCTGCAACAACATTGCGAATGCAAGAATCAAAGCGAACTTACCGAAGTAAAAGCGATTGATCGTCGTTGAAGCGAGATTAAAATATATGGTTTTGGGAAAATTAGGGATTCCAATGGGAGATTAGATTTCAGAGTGTGTTTTTCCCCTTTTTTCACTTGTGATATCGAAGGATCGGCGAAGAAAGTTATTAATTGAGAATGAACAGCGCGGAGAAGTCTTATTTCGGAGTCTCTGACAGAGAGAGAAAGAGAGTTGGGGCTTGTTTGGATGGTGTTTGCGCCAAAAAATAAATATTTTAAGATCTTTTTGACACATTTTTTCCCCCTTTTTTTTTTCTTGTTTTGTTATTATTACGGAAAATTTCATAAACGAAAATAAATTTAAATATATTTGCAAAAAAAAAACAACTTTCTGACGTTCACACAAAAAAGAGACATTTACAAAAAAAAATAACAAAACACCCTTTGAAAGGGCGTCTCTATCCGACAAAAATTAGAATTGAAAAAAGCTGACAAGCACTCTTTAAAGGGCGTTTGCTCATAGGCGTAAAACTTATGTCACAATACGAGCCACGTGTCAAAGTCTTAGTGGACACTGACTGTATGGATGTTTGGCTCTAGGTGGACCTGCAAACCAAAAATCAGCCTGATTAGTAATTTACAACCTTTGGATCTTTGCACTCAAATTCCTACTGTTAAAATGAATCCATGAAAATAACTTCAATCCAGAGCTTATAAATCACTGATGATGTTTATTTTTGGTGTGTATATCCACCTAGTGAGTGGCCAAACATCCATAAGGTCAGCGTCCACTTAGAATGTGCTACGTGACTAATATTGTGACAGAAGTTTTATGCCTCTACAGGCAAACGCCCTTTTAAAGGGCGTCTGTGTCAGCCTTTTTTCAGCTTTAATAATGTCAGAAAGTTTATTTTGTTTTCGTAAATATATTTAAATTTATAAAATTTTCCGTTATTATTATTTATTTATTTGGGGGGGGGGGGGCAATTTTACCATGTTATCTTTGAAATTTGACATATCCCACCACAATTATCTCATGACCCAATCCACAGTCATTGACCCTTGACCCAAATCAAATGACTGTGATGGTCAATCGGGCACCACTCCGATGAGCAATTTAAAAACCCAACAAAGGAGAGAAATATTTTAAAACAACTCATCTGGGTTATTTCCCAGTTTGAAACCTTTCTTATTTCTTTTAATTCTCATTTTCTTGTACCTTTAATTTGCTATAAATCCCCTTAAATTAGTTTATCATATGTCATCACCCAACTCATTTTTTTTCCTTTTACACATTACTAGGGGGCCGCCACGTGCACCACCTTACACATGGCATACTCTTAGAGATCGATGACAGTATAGATGTCTCGCCCATCCCTAGGTAGACCTACATACAAAAATTTATCATGGTTAGTTATTTCTATCAATTGGATTAGATCCCTTTTCATGGTTTGTTTTTTACCGTGGATTTTGAGTATTATTTGGCCAATGACAAAACAACACCACTGTGCAACATGATAACATCCATGGCTAGCTCTTGAATTGTGTGATTGTTAATATTTTAATAATGAGTATGTACGGATAACATAATTAACTATCTTTTTTGTTTTGTTTTTTTTAACATCTACGTTGATGATGGACCATATTATGAGCCACATGGCACACTCTTAGAAACCATTGATCGTATAGATGTTTTGCCATCCATAGTTGGACGTACATACCAAAATGCATCCTTATTATAAAATTATATCCGTTGGATTAGAGTCCTTTTCATGGATTATTTTTCAACAGTGGATTTCTAGATTACTTTGGTTACTCAAATTCAAAGGTTAGAAATCACTAGTCATGCCTATTTTTGTCATATAAGTTTACCTAGGGATGGCTCAAACATCCATACGGTCAGTAACCTCTAATAGTGTGCCATGTGGCTCACACTGTGGGTCCATCATCAACTTTAATGATGGGCACCATCGTCTAATTTTTTTTCAGCGACAACGTTATGTTTCATGTGGGGGCTCAATAAATGTTTTATAGATGGGCTGAAATGTGAAAATATTGAATGACCAAAGCACCCCTATAAATTAAGAAATTTCAAAAATGAAAGAAGCGATGTTTGTCAATTTAAGAAATTTGAGAGTTATATTAAGCATAATGATTTTTTATTTTATTTTTATATTGAATGAGATGCAATGTACTGACGTCAACTGCTCATAAAGACTAAAAAAGTAGATAAAGTATAAAGTACCCTTAAAATTTTAAAACTTAAAAATATTAAACAAACATAAAAAGGCATTTTGGACAAAGTATGGACAATTTTGAGATTTCATCTGTTTTTAATGCAAGAAGGGCATTCTCTCTTTATATAGTAGAATATATATTTAAATAATAAAAAAGAGTATAATAAAGATGCTCATTGGAGTGTTGTTTGGCTGGCCAAGAGACTTTGGTAGGTTGGTCATCGGTGCTGGCTGCCAACCTATCAGAGTCTCATGGCCACCCGACCACCACAGCCATTTGATTTGGGATTAGGGTTTCGACCCAAACCCACATATTCTAATTATAATGTCGAAAAAAAAATGGGTATTTTCATTCTTTTCAAAAAACTATTATTAGTCAATTTGGGTCAACAACAGTTGTAGACGATAGCGGACTCATGGGGGATAAGTCAACTTTTACAAATTTTGGGGAGGGTTTATCAGATTTCAAAGGGTACATGGGGTATGTCAAATATTCCTTTTTAGTGCAAAATGTGACGATTTTTATTGTAACATAATTTAATTATTGTCAAGTGACCAAAAACGTTCTGATAATTTTATAATCCATACTATGTTTCAACCAAGTTATTTAAATTTTGATTTTAAATTTATTTCGACAAAATAAAAATATTTTGTGCAAATATTTCAACAAACGTAGAAATGAAGGAAATGTTGTGGAAAGTTTAAAAAATAATAAAGAAGCATAGAACCAAACTCCGTAAACCATCAAACCATAATATACAAAATAGTAGTGTGGAAATGAATGACTATAACGTTCTATACATACTGGGGTCGATAAACTAATGGTTTAACTATTAAGAATAATCATAATAACAAATGAAAATGGTTATAACCACCAAATATTTTCAAAATTTAGTTAATTCCATCGAAATGTACCTTCAAATACACGTACGAAGGTCACAACCCCATGCCTCAATATTAGGGGTTAGCAACATGAATCCTATTTTGTATTGAACTAAATAAAGTTAACCATTACAATTTGCCAGGTTATCACAAACTCAAACACTTGGACTTAGCTTGAAAGTACAACATTATAAATTATAGCCCTTAAAAAAATTATAACATATTAACACTTAAATAATTTTTTATATTTTTAATTAGTAAAAACACTATAAATCTAACGAAGTTGTAGATTAGGTTAATTTATGCAACATATAATTAATTCATGCACAATCAAGATGGCAAGATGAAAAAAGAAAAAGAACACAAAGAAGGTGAATTTTGAGAAGGGTCAATCCAATAAGAGGGGCCACCCAATAATTCAAGAAGGTATGCAAGCTCTTGAGGTGGGTGATCTAGTTCTGGTTCCTAAGTCCATGACAAGTTCTGTAGGCTCCTTGGACAAGAATATCTTTGAGGATCAAGTTGGTACAGTTACCTCTGAGGAATACAAGGACGATTTGGAGGAGATTGATGGAGATTCGGCAGACAAATGTGAATGTTGCAGTTGTATTTGAGGAGTATGAGACTATTGAGCATGCCAAATCTCAAGAAAGTTCAGTAGTTCCTGAGACTCAATTGCAAGATGTTGAAGTTCTAGGAACTCTTGTGGTGCCTGAGATACTTGTGCATGTTGCTGATTTAGTGGAAGGAATTCAATTGGATCAGGTGGAAGTTACCAATGAAGCTAAGAAACTCTAGGAATGGGGTGAGCAGTTTGAAGCATAAAACTAGGTTGGCTGGACTGTTTTTACGAAGAAGCTTAAGAATGATGATCTACATCAAACCTCCCCCTACGACATGGAATAGGGGCAAGGAGGTTAGGCCTCAAGATATCTAGAGCTTGGTTTCCCTTGGGCTCTAGTTGGGTATGTTCTTTTAGTACTTTAATTTCATGTGTGTTTATGGATTGAATAGAATATGTTTGGTTTTGGCAAGTTGATGTGATTTTAGTCAGATTGGGTGTTGTGAGTTCCTGGCGGTGCTTTGCGGTGGGTTTGAGCTTTTAGTATTATGCAGGTATGATTGTGGATATTCTAGTTGCTAGCTGGTTTGCTGCCTTGGTTTGGTTGTGGAGTTTTTTTTTTTTTTCGGTTTGTTTTGTCATGTTTGATTGGGAGTTGTGTGTTCAGGTATGGGCTGGTGGGGTGTTTGCTATCCCTTACGACTTGGTATTGGGAGCTATTGGTTGACTCACACAAATCTTTTTCTTAAAAAGAAACAGTTTGAAAAGGTTCAATTGCCCGAAATGAATTTCTAGATCCACATATTTATCAAAAATCAAGTTGGTAAAAAGAGTCAAATGGCTCTGGGAGTGCTTTGGGCCCTGGGGTTTGACAGGCTGCTTTGTCTTGGCTTACTAGGTTGTGAGGATGCGTCGAGAGGTGGTGTTTGCTATTCCTTACGGCTCGGTATTGGGAGCTATTGGTTGACTCACACAAATCTTTTTCTTAAAAAGAAACAGTTTGAAAAGGTTCAATTGTCCGAAATGAATTTTTAGATCCACATATTTATCAAAAATCAAGTTGGTAAAAAGAGTCAAATGGCTCTGGGAGTGCTTTGGACCTTGGGGTTTGACAGGCTGCTTTGTCTTGCTTACTAGGTTGTGAGGATGTGTCGAGAGGTGGTATTTGTTATCCCTTACGGCTTGGTATTGGGAGCTATTGGTTGACTCACACAAATCTTTTTCTTAAAAAGAAATAGTTTGAAAAGGTTCAATTGTCCGAAATGAATTTCTAGATCCACGGATTTATCAAAAATCAAGTTGGTAAAATGAATCAAATGGCTTTGGGAGTGCTTTGGGCCTTGGGGTTTGACAGGCTGCCCTGTCTTGGCTTACTAGGTTGTGAGGATGCGTCGAGAGGTGTTTTTCATTGTGATTTCTTGAGCTGTTGCTCTCAAGTGTTTGGATGCTGGTTTGTTAGCTTCCTTGTGGGCTGGTTCGGATACTTGAGTTTGGAAATCTGGCGTGACTTGTGGGTGGCTTCAAATTGGAATGTTTGGCTTTATTCTGTAGGGATGTAGCTTTGGATTTGGTTGTATCCCCGATTGGGTAGTTAATTATTTCTCGATGAGAGTTTTATATTGGAATGCTAGAGGGGTAGGTAATCGGAGAATGGAAGTCCACATCAGGAAGATTATCAAGAGCACATGTCAAACATTATATGTGTTTTTGAACCCATGGTCAGGCTGTCACAATCGGGAAGTGATATCTTTATGTTTCTAGACTATGAGGTGATGATTAATGATATTAGCCACGTGGCACAATCTTAGAGGACTCTGACCGTATGGATGTTTGGCCAATCCCTAGATGGACCTACAAAACAAAAATCAGTTTGATTATTGATTTCTAGGCGTTGGATCTCTGTACCTCAAATACTACTCAAATTCCCACAGTTGAGATTAACCCATGAAAATAAGTCCAATCCAACACTTATAAATCACTAATCAGGTTGATTTTTGGTTTGTAGGTCCACGTAGGGATTGGCCAAACATCCATACGGTCACAGTCCTCTAAGAGTGTGCCACGTTGCTCATATTGTGTCCTATAACCGAAGCCTGAGCCAAATTTTTTTTTTTTTTTGGTAGTTAAGCCTATTTTGAAGGAGACCAGTAACTCGGTGAAGGCAAGTTTTGAACCCAGGTCTATGGTATCATCACCCTCAAGCTTTACCAACTGAGCAAGCTGACACCTTGCCTGAGCCAATTCCAAAAGGTTTTCACCAAAAACCAGCCATTGATTCATCTTCTATGGGGGTACACCATGATGTTGGTCACCGGAACCCAACCCTTCTAAAAAGGGTCACTCTACAGGCGCCCACCTCTTTCGGCAGAGCACCCACACCAATTAGAGGGCCCTTGTTTGGGCACCCACATTAAAATAAAAAAAAATAAAATTTTGACTTGGACTCCTGGCTGTGGGTGCCATGGTGGCCACAGTAGTTTATGGCCGTGGAGGCAAAAAATAAATAAAAAATACGGGCTTGCCACATATTGTCCATCCATTTGTCGGAGTATGGGGTGTCAAATACCACTCCCACCACTCTATATCTACCACCACCTAACTCACAACCACCACTACTATCAATCAATCAACCACCCACTAATCATAACCATCAACAACTAATCATCCACCACCACCAACACACAAATACACACAATACATCACAACTCCACCATCGTCACCATCGCCGCCACCACACACTCTACATCCATCAAGAAGAGGAAGAGAAAATGAGAGAGAGAGAGAGAGAGCTTCGTCGTTTTTGGAGTGTGGGTACCCAAACAAAACTGTAAAGGGATGAGAAAGGCAATTTGGTCATCAAAAATTGATTTATTTTGTGGGTGCCGGCTTAAGAGGTGGGTGCCGTAGAGCCACCCTTCTAAAAACCAAAGGTTTCCACATAGAAACGCAAGATAGTATCATCCTGAGCCTGACACTGTAGTACTCTTGTTTCTATGTTTAGACCGTTGATGGTCATGAAATTTATATCGTGTGGAATCCTAAGGACTTAAAGCGGTATGGGTATAGGGACGACGATAAGAATGATGGCAATAGGGACGATGCAAATACTGCCTCCAATTAAAAACCCTACTAATACAGCCCTCCAATTAAAAACCCTACTATCATTCTTTCCCGCCCCAAGCAAAAACCATTTACTTCCCTCTACTACATTCCTGACGAGCCGAATTAATGAACTCTCTCCCTCGCCATGGCAAGTAACGAGCCCGAGCACAGAGAGGACGAAGAAGCCTCAGGGACCGCAGCAGGTGAAGAGGAAGACACAGGAGCAGAGGTAGCTCCTATCGTTAGGCTCGAAGCGGTTGCCGTTGCAACTGGTGAGGAAGACGAAGACGTTCTTCTCGATCTGTAAGTAATGAATCGAACCCTAGTTTTCTAGGGTTACTCGATTGCTTTGACCCTGGTTTCGTTGATCGATCGATTGATGAATCGTGTGTGTGCATGTGTAGAAAAGCGAAGCTTTACCGATTTGATAAGGAAGGAAATCAATGGAAGGAGAGAGGTGTGGGAACTTTGAAGCTTCTCAAGCACAGAGAAACTGAGAAGGTTCGGTTGGTTATGCGCCAATCTAAGACGCTCAAGATCTGTGCCAACCATCTAGGTATGGATTGATTTTATGGATTTTGAATCCGTGCGATGTGATTTAAGTCGCTTTTGTTGCTGCTATAATATGTGTTTGTTTGCAGTGCTTCCATCGATTTCGATACAAGAACATGCCGGAATGATAAGTCATGTGTTTGGCACGCAACTGATTTTTCCGATGGGGAGTTGAAGGAGGAGCTTTTTTGTATTCGCTTTGCGTCGATCGAGAGTGAGTATTGGTGATTGATTTTATTTAAGCCTCACTGCTAGTAGTGTTGTCTGTTGATCTTTCTATTTGGTTTCCATTATATTTTTTTGATATATTAACTCTAATGTTATAAATCAGAATAATGTCGGCTTAGCTGTTTGTGAGGTTAAGTTGTTTTTAAGTTTATCTTGTCGATTGCTTGGTTTAATCTTGCTATACTTTACTAAGATATTTATTTGCTTTTGTAAGTCTTTTTAGGTTGCAGTTGGACGTGGAAACATTGCTTATCAGCTAATGTGCATTGAGCTCTTTGCTTACAAATAATTAAGATACAGTACTTCTCTGTGAACAAATAGTATATATGCACAACTTAGATCCGACCCAAATTTGTGATTCTTCTATGCTGTTTCTCTAGGTAGGTTTTACACAGATTAGACGTTGGTTGATTGTTATTGTGCTTATCTCATGATCTGAATATCACTTTTATGAAGCTTAACACCTAGGATTAAGTTTTTGAAAGTCAATGAACCAACTTATTTGAATGCACTCCAGCTACTGATTTGTTACTTCTTTTTGTGAATTAACCTGAATAGATGTTTTCAAGAGTCCATAACTTTGTGAATGTATTTGGTATCCCATTAGAGCCCGTTTGGTAGGATCAAGGTGTAAAAAGCAATTTGCCTCAAAATGGCAAGGTAGTACTGAGGTGTAAGCCTCATTTAAAAAAAAAATTAAAAAGTTCTAAAAAATAATTATCTATTTTACAAAAATTAGAAACAAAATACCATGTGGAAAAATAAGTTAAATAAGCATAAAAGTAACTAAGACTATAAATTTTACTTTAGGAGTGATGCTGTTGGGACTCTTGCTGAAGTTGAGTTGTATCCTTACTAAAACTTGTCATTTTGTAGTGCGAACTCTTATGTGGCCCATAGTACACATGAGTTGGATCCACCAATTCCTTTTTGTGGGGGAGGGATAGATAGAGAGAGAGAAGCGAGTAAGCAAAGAAAGTAAACAAAACAAAATTTAGAACCATTGCACCCGAATCCGTGTCGTGTCGGATTCCAGCATGTGCCTGACACGGGTACTTCCCCATTTAGAAGAGTCCTTGTAACATAGGTTATAACCCTATTTTATATTTTTCTTTATTGTATTGGAATGGAGTTAGGTATTGTGTTCCTCCAATAATTGTTGTACCAAGTACTTCCTGACGAGCTCTAAGATGATCTGATTTATAAGTAAGCATCTCTTGTAAAATATGAGCCCTCTAGGTGTGGATTGAAACCCTCTTGAGGTGAGATCATTAAGACCTATTTCACCATTCCACAACTGCCAAGGTTGTGTAACATTTTTTTCAAACCAAAAGGGGCCAAGGTTGTGTAACAATTTTTTCAAACCAAAAGGGACATTTTGTTGTGGTAACTTGCCATTTAGGTTACAGACATATGCTGCACAGCATTTGGGCTATGATTTGTGCTTTCGGCTATGATTTGTGCTTTCAGATTGCATCATGCACAAAACTGTTCCAGGTCTACGGGTTATGCTCCAAATACCACAGGGCTCTTGTGACATGCAAGACATGGTTGTTATGTCACGTTGCATTTTGGGTTTATCATATGATGGGCTGATAGTCGTGTAGCCTTGATTCTATTTTTCCATTGGGCTTAGAATTGATGTTGCATGGCCCTTAGGCTGTGCTGCAATCTTAGCAACTACTCTCACTTGGTTAAATCATAGGCAACCTCAATAGCATGGGCTTGTTGTGCTTGAGATTGAAGTTGCATGGCCCTTGGGCCTTGCTATTGTTCAACAAGAGTGAGGTAAGCTTCGAATGTGTTGGCCCTTGTTGAAATTGATCAACCCCAGCAAGACAGAAAAAGCAAAACAATAAGGTTCTGATCATGCGAAAGGAATTAAGGGTTGACCCCTTCAAAGAGAACCACAAAGGTCAATGAATCTCAAGAATAAGTTTAATATGTCAAAAAAGAGTGTGTTAGCTGCCCTAAAGTTAGGTCAACAAGACTTGACAGTAACAAGAACAAAGGCATATTTATCTGGATGTAGATAATCTGTCTTCATGCTATGGAACGAGGCTTCTACGATCAATTCTAATCTCCTGAAATAGAATAATGAAACTAAGGTTTCTCAAAAATCTTTTGTTCTTTCGAACTTTTTTTTTTCAAAATCACTTTTTCTCTTGATTGCCCTTAGATCATTGATCTGTAGTTCTATATATAAATTGGAGAACAATATTTGGATGCAGAAGCCCCTACTGTTAGTATATACTGCCACTTATTGGCTTTATGTGTCACTCTTCCACCAGATTGATTTTATTTCCAGTAGCCCTCTCCTCACCACGTGTCATAGGTGGGTCCACAACACATTGTCACTCAGAAATCATTTATTTAACAAAGTACTGTATGGAGGATGAACACACCAACCCTCTTTGAGAAATCATTTATTTAATAAAGAAATTTAGGAATCATCATATCACTTTCAGGATATGTTGACACATGTATTTTGTGTCAATGTAACATGGCAAAAAATCCTATAAGTGCTGTCCTTGTTACAGCTGGCTATGCTTTATGGAACAGATGTTGCCTAACCAAGAAATGACATGTTTGTAGAATCAATGTAGCAGATATGAGGATGTTGAGATGATGACTGGAAAGACTAGGTAGACAATCAGAAATGAATTCATCTGAGGGAATACAAGAGTAGCCCTAGTAGAAGATAAGATCAACTGATAAAGTAATCTTGATTTCTTATGGGTTGTCTGTGGTTTCTTCCAATCAATATCTCGTGAATCCTACTAGGGCGAATCAATCACATTCGAAAACAGCCGACTGTTGTGCTAGCATGTCTCTAGGCAGTCAGGGTGATAGATCCCATGTCCTTTTATACAAGGCTGCAGATCGTGTGAAGATACGCCATACGTAGATATCAACATATTCTATCAACAATCTCGAGTTTACATGATAGGTATTTCTAATCCTTGCGAGGCCAATTATTGTTGTCCATTCCACTTACCACTAGATTTTAATGTCATGAAGAGTAGTGCAAATATCAAATGTGCAAAAATGACGTCACATTACTAAGCGAGAATTGACATGAAAAGACTTTCTCTGGGCCACAAAAATCCTCTAATTTCTTGATGAGGACATGACACCAGTATTTACCTAATTGAGCCCTTCCACTTGCAGATGTTATGTTGACTAACTCCTTAATCTGTATCCAAGTAGTTACCTACATGTAGTGTTCTTCCATTTCACAACTTCTCAGGTCTGCCCCCTAAGGTAATGAGCAGTTGGAAGGATAGAATTGTTATCTAATCAAACCTCTAGATGGTATTAGCAATACAAGTCCAGCCCTATATGGAGGTTATTGAAAGCAGGGTTTGTTTTTTCACCAAAGTACCAATTATCCATGCTCCCAAACCCTCATACGGGGATTACTCTGGTTTTTTTGGCTGTAGTTCAGTTGATCTCTTGCACCTCCAAAATGTTGGAGACATTATCCAAAAGTCCAAACAGCTTAGGGACTGAAATTACTCAAGTGGTTCCAACATTTGCTAAACAGGTGAAAAACTTTGTAGTCATGTTGCGTTGATTTCCACAACGATCTCCTAAGTTTGCATGAGATTCTTAATATTTTTTTCTGATGATTTAAAGTCCTTAATAATGAATGATCAGTCCCGACTCCCATCTCTGTTTTCAGGAATTGCCTGACCCAATTTTTTTAGCTTATGGCTATGTAGGTATGTAGACACATGCGGGGTGTGTGTGTTATTCATGCTGTACATAATATTGTTATCATTTTCTGTTTAATTTGCGCCACTTATTCTTTTAATGGCACGATTACATGACAAGTGGCTGCATTTGACTTGCAAATTAGTTTTTTGTAATTGATATAAACTGCAAGTTGACAATAATTGCAATTTTGTAATCACTAGAAATGTTGAAGAGGCTAAAAATCTGTCTCGACAAAGTTGGCTTCTCTTTGACTTACCAATGGAATAGATGAGAGTTCACTAAAATTGTCTTTTGCTTGGTATTCTGTGTTAATTTGGCAATGGCAGTTCTGTAATCAACTTGATGATCGTTGATTGATAAATTGCCGTCATATTGATTTTACATAAAAATAAACCTATTAAAAGAATTGAATGACTTTTTTTGCCCCCCCGTGAAATGCTAACAAGTACTGCCGTTATGGCGTTGCACAGATGCAACACCGTAAAAGACAAAAACTACCTCTAGCATTTTTCACAGGTTAACTTTGAGCTCTTTTTTGTTCAGTTTTACCAATGACATTTTCTTTATCTATAGGTCATTAAAAGAAATAATTGGATAATACCGTCTAGGTAACAATAATAACCATGTTGTATTGCATTTCATATGAAAAAGGAAACAGGAGGAGGGTCTTGCATAAATGTCATCACATCACTTCATAACATGCCCACAATATCCGTTTTATTGATTCTAATTTTCTGTCTCAGACTGCAAAACATTCAAGGAAATGGTCGAAGAGGTTGCTGAAGCTCAAGGGAATTTGGGTGTAGGGGAGAATGAAGAGGCTGCAGCAGCTGCTGATCTTCTAGAGAATTTGAGTGTAGGGGAAACCAAAGAGGAGGAAAAAGCCAAGGAAGAAGAAGAGGTGCCTGCTTCTGAAACGGAGAAAAAAGAGGACGGAAATGAGCAGCAGGCAAAACCAGATGGAGATAAGTAAGGGGTTTTGGTTCATTATACTCATTATATATTGAATCAATGAAGTGGGTTGGGATGTGGAAGGAATTGGTGTCAAGTCGATCAGGTCAGTCCTTTGGATTGGTGATGCTCTCTCTAAATTTTATTTTGGAGAGAGTTTGTTCTTTTATGAGAGCGCTGCTCATTTGTTCTGGTGTCGGGTTTGGATTCGGTCTGTTAATTGTCTAGGATGGTCTGAATTTCAATTGTTTTAAACACAATTTGGAGAATAATAGTAGGGTTTTAATATTTCTTGGTTTGGCTCTGTTGGAGGATCATTTGTAAGCTTGATCACTTTTGTTTAATGGTGGGGGGTGCATTACCTTCTTTTGATTATTTGTTTTCTATTAATGGAAGAAAGCTTATGCTGAGACCAAATTAAAGTTTCAAAATAGTGAGCTGGCTTTGAATCGTTCTTAGTTTCGTTTGCCTATACTGTGTGGATGTTGCACTCGTGAATGTCTGGCCCATCTCTTGGACTTGGACACCAAAAATTAGCTTGTGTTATATTCGTTCGATTTGTGCAGTTTTCATTGGCTGATTTCTAGCCGTTGATTCTAAGCATATGTTCTGGTGCCGAAAGCCAATGGCTAGAAAAGAGAGCCTTATTGTCTTTCCCTATCCGAGAACTGTTTGGACTAATGAGGATGGCGATGAAGATCCATCCATGGTTTTTAAAAACAGGTGCTATAACGGGAACGACTTTTTTCTTGTTATAATGCTCAAAACCAAAAAAATGGGATATCCTTATCGGACAAGCTGCCTTTGGTTTATACTTGGGCCGCTCTAAAGAACCTTCACTTGCTAATTCAATTGACGGTGGAGGAGATGGTTATCACCAAAATATTAGGTCATCAAACATGATCCACATTAGATAGCAGGATTTATTCACACTCACGACCACACAATAAATGGTGGATTGTATTTGGATTGGGACTGGATCTGAGAACATGATGCAATAAATTATTGGATCAGTTCGGGATTGCCCCGATCAAATCTGAACCCGCTCCAGCGACAGTCCTACCAAGTGCCCTTTACATTACACATTGGGTACCATCACAAAATAAAGTTTTAAACAATGGTAAAGCCTAAAGGTAGACCTTAGGACCACAATGGTCTTTGGATTTAGGATCCAACAGTGTGAACCTATGGATCACACAACTCAAAATTTTTGGACGCACAAATAACACAGTCGCCGTAAACGAACATAAACTGATTTGGTGCATCGAAAAGTATTATTTTATTATGCTTCAGAGTCATCAATCTTTATTATCTGATCAAACATTCCCTACTTTGAGTAGATCCAACCCATTTATTATCCTACTACTATAACCCAATATCGAATGCCTGAGCAGACCCAAAAAATTGAGAGACCGAGCAAGAGGTAGAGAAGAGAGATTACGTAATATTTCTTAGTCACATCATGTTCTATTCAACAATGAAAAACATAACAAATTTTTGTCGGAATTCCAATACGTTCCAATCTCGTTTCCGTGTTTGAATTTGTGACTCCTCCCCTAAGTCAATATGTTACAGTTAAGATTAAACTGGTCATTGGCATACTTTTTGAAGAGTAATAAGTAGCTTTTTCGCTCATCAAGATCCAATACATCAAGTAGTACGTCTCCATCGTTTTCTGCATTAGTAGACCTTTTTACTCCTCACAATTGGTAAAAGTAATTAAAGACGTGTTCTTCGTAATCAAAATAAAATCATTCTTAAAAGTCGGTTGTTAATAGAATTTTCCTAATTATCCATGAATTGTTAGGATCGGGTTGTGGGGCGGGATTATTATCTCTAACTTCTATCACCTCGCGGAGGGGGATATATCGGCCATGCGCTACCCTTTCTTCTTCGGATCGGATTTGGTTAGAAGGAATTTGTGCGTAATTACCTTCTTCGTTGCCATTGAATTTTAAATTGAAAGAACAATAGTGTGAACTTGAAAGTGTGATCAACTAAGAAGTAATGCCATAAGGAGATGGTGGCATATATAGAGTTGGAAAGTTAATGTTAAGTATAAGTGCAATTTCAATAATTAATTAGCATAAAATATTGTAGGTATATTGATGTTTCCATTCCAATTAGTCATTGATTAGATTTCTACGGTTTTGGAGAAAAACATAAAACTGATTTCTCTTCTAAAATATTAAAAACTACTAAAAATAAATTAGTTTCTTTTTTTATTTTATCGTTGGGGATCCTAGGACATTAAAGACACCAACTGCCTTTTCATACGCGTATAATTTGATAAACTCGACTTGGTCCATGGTGTCCATTGCAGGCAATTATTGATTAGTTGCCAGTTGCCAACTCACCTCGGGATGCACAATAGCTTTCCTATTTAATGTTGAAATATAATATTTTAACCATGGTTTAAAAAATGGTTCAAAACATAAAACGGTATGTAACGTAAAGGGGGAAGTCCGTTTCCATTATAACTGCCATTATTTTCATTATAAATAATGGCCGTTGTAATGTCAATAACGATTTGTTAAAAAAATCTGCGTTATTTTCCGTTATAAATTTTACTAAAAATTTGAATTTTGAAATTTAGATCGTTTTCCCCTTTATTTTCCATATTTTCGTGTTTTGCCCGTGCGTTACAATCTGTTATAACAGAAAAAAAAAACGGTAATGCCTTCAGTTCGGTGTATCGTTATAACGTCCCTTTTCAAACCTTGATTTAACTATTTAAAATTATATTATATTTATTTTACAAATAAAAAAAATTATATTATTTTCTAAATAAATAAAAGGGGCCTTTATAATGGTATAATGGACTAGAGGAGTTGCCTTTTTTTTTTTCTCGTTATCTTTGGTGAGAATGAAGTGGCCACAGCTGTTGTTGATCTTCTAGAGAATTTGTGTCAAGTCGATCAGGTCAGTCCTAGGATTGGTTATCTGTTCGTTCTCTCTAAATTTTATTTTGGAGAGAGGTTGGTCTTTTATGGCAATACCTTCTTTTGATTATTTGTTTTGTATTAATAGAGGAAGCTTATGCTGAAAACAAATTGAAGTTGCAATACTTTTTGATGCAGGTTGGCCTATCCTGGGTTATGCCGAAGAAGATGGGATCATTGTTGGGTGGTTGGCCAAGGATTAAACTCTCAGCCAGAGGAAAGATCCTGTGGATGACGGTACCATATGTGGTGATATGGGGGCTATGGCAAAAAAGAAAGAATAGGACTTTTAGGGGAGTGGAGGCAACAATTCTGAAAATTATCATCAATATTAAGGCCCTCATATATAGTTGGAGTGACATCTCACCTGAAATGAGGGGATCTTTTTTTGCTGAAATGGTGTTTTGTTTTGATGATTTGTTGAGTAGTTAGTCGTGCTGTCTTTTGTTTCTTAGTTCTTTTATCATTTGTACTTTTGAGATCTTCTCGATCTCCTCTCTTAATATATTTCATCGTTGACTTATGAAAAAAAAAAAGACAATAGAGGTGATGGTGATCGCAACGATGATGATCAAGTTTCGGAATTCATCCAGCAACACATCTACACCACCACAGCCCTTAAGATGGATCTCTCCGGCTCCTTCTCGATCATACTTGGACTACTCATGATCCCGATCCTCCAAATCGCCAAACAATTAGTTTCGACTGGGGAGGTTCGATTCTACTTGGGATGAAGAGAAACAAAGACATAGGCCTGCACACATTCCATTCGGGATTGGACCTCGAGCTTGTATTGGAATGGAGTTCACCATATACAAGAGATAAAGCTTGCATTGTCCGAACCAACATGCCCTCTACATTACATATTGGGTACCATCACACAACAAAATTTTAAACAATGTTAAAGGTAGACCTTAGGACCACAGTGGTCTTTGGATTTAGGATCCAATGATGTGAAACTCTGGACCACACCCTTCTTGTGATCCCTAGAACCATTATCCACAACTCAAAATTTAGCGGCACAAATCACACACTTATGTTGAATGTCTTTGCCAAAAAAAAAATCATCAAATCATTGAAACATTCTAATTAATGAGGGATTTATCCAAATCAATGGTGAGAAAGGGCATCATCCACAATATACGTGATTCCATGCATTTGTAAACGAACATAAATCGATTTGGTGCTTCGAAACACATCATTTTATTATACTTTGGAAGACTGCATCCATCTTTATTATCTGATCAAGCATGCTACCTTTCCCTACTCCGACGGGATCCCACCCATTTATTATCCTACTTTCCTACAACTACTACTACTACGTAAATAATATAACCAAATAATATCGACTGTGCGAGTAGACCCACTACAGTGAGTGTAAGCAAGCAAGTTATTAGAGGAGAATAGAAATTGGAGAGACTGATCAGTAAGAGGGAGAGGAGAAATTGTGATATTTCTTAGTCACATCAAGCTCAATTCAACAACGGACAATTTAACACCATTTTATCGGAATCCTAATACATTCTAATTTCGTCTCTGGGTTTGAATTTGCGACTCCTCCCATCGGTCAGTATCTTCCATTGAAGATTATACTGGTCAGTAGCATACTTCTTGAAGGGTAATATATAATGTTCTGAAAATAACGGCCGTTATAACGAAAATAACAATTTGTAAAAAAACTGTTATTTTCCCTTTTATCCGTTGTGAATTTTACTGAAAATTTAAATTTTAGATCCGTTTTCCATTATTTTCTATTTTTGAAATTCAAATAATAGATGAGTAATTTTCTAGCATCTTCTAACCTTGATTCCCTTGATTTAATTTGATTCCTCCGCCCTTGCAAAAAGTCTTACTAAATTTTCAGCACAAATTATGAACAAATATGTGGACAAGATATCTCTCAGTCTGAGGCCTCTAGTTGGTCTATACAGACCCACAAGAGATCCATTTAATATGATAGAAAAAGTTATGGAAATGCTCAGTTCAATCAAATTAAGACGTTTATTAATTAATTATCAAAGTCCAAGGCCTGGAGAATTCTCTTAAGAAGGCTACATTCAACCCGATCATAGGCTTTCACCATATCAAATTCAATAACCATATCAAGGATTAAAAGAGGCCATTTTAACTGTATAACGGACTGGGGGTGTGACCGTTAAAACGGCCGTGGGCAAAAAATGGAAAAAATAGAATTTAACGGTCGTTAAAACAAAAAAGATAACGGTATTTTCTAAGCATTATCAAAACGGTTTTTAATGTAACGGTCTTGGGGTGTTTAAACGGCGTTATTTTAAATTATGAGCCATAAAACCATGTTTTCCCCATTTTTTTTCCCCTCCTAGTACATTGAAACTGACTCGAAGGCTGCAGTAATTGCTTTCAAGACGTACAAGATAGGACGGAGAGTGAAAAATCGATGGAGGCAGTAATCAAAAACATTATTCAATGCCTCATAACCACCACTTTGAGGCAAATTAATTTTTCAGCAGACATCCTTGCTAACCACGGCGCTAACTTAGTAGAAGAAGCCTCAGAGAATTTTGTAGAGCAACCTCCATTCCTTTCCAAAATGGAAGATCCTCATGCCAAATACTATAGATTTGACTGATTTTTTTTTTTTTTTTTTTCCGCCTTAAGCTTGGTTTATCCTTCCCTTGGGGTGCCAACCTAGTTGGGATGTCGTAGGGTAGGGTGGCTTGCCTTCGTGCGTCTTGTATAGTTCCCCTTTCTTTCTATATATTTTCAAATCTTGGGCATAGTAAATATTATCACAAATACTTCTTGATAGACAAAAGCTCCTTGAGGAAAGATATAGAACTCAAATTATTGTATTAATTCAGTATAATACCGTTGAATATTCAAAAAACAAAAAATACATGCACCATCCAACTACAAACTTCGCACCATGCGTGCTTGTTTCGTAGCGATTATTAAAATTAACATCAACATTAGTAGAATAATTTCAAGAATTTTCATTTAAGTACATATTTTGTGAAGCCAGGGATGTGAACGTTCACGAAGTAGTCTTCCCAGTCGATGCACTTGGGGTCGAAATTAAACGACCCTGCTTCCCCGTTGTCATCCTTCATCGTTTCTCTCAACCTCTCCAAGTTCGAGTCGTCGAATCTGAGTACCAAGAATATCTTAAGATCATCTAAACTGTGTAAATTTGATGCCATGGTGCTTCCATGTGATATGCCGCTAGAGGTGTACATGTACATGCCTTGGTGTGGCTCATGTGTGCACCCCTAGACACCACTCGAAAATATCATCGAAAAGGTTATCGTCGTTAATTTACTTACATTCCTTTGAAGAGGATGAACGGCTCGTACAGTTCGATGAATCGCGACAGTAAGTTGCACTTATCGTTGAGATTGCCGTATAGATCCCCAAAATACTGGAAAGATAATACATTCAATATACGCAAGACCTGAAAAAAATATACACGTTCTAAGCCCATAAACAAGACTTGCAATTTTTATTTTTATTTTTTTGAATTCATTCTCATAGATGTTGAAAACCTACCTGTAATGGTAGCTTATAACTTAGAGTCATGTATTTGTCGAAGGAAGAGAGTGTTGGAAGTAGAGAAAATCTGGAAACCCTAATAAGCTTTCCATCCTTTCTGAGATATGGATTCTTAGAGAAGTATTCATAAGCGCAATTTGCAAGATCAGAGTACTTCACTGGATTCCGTATAGAAGAACCAACATGGTAGATGATTTGCAAAGGTTGACGACAATGAGTGGCCATAGTTTGGATCATAGCATTCACCACCATGTCTCCAGGGATCTGTAACATAAAAACCCAGGTTTTGAATCTTTAGAAATAAAAAAAAAATGAGTTTCAAGTCGTCTCGGCCGAGTTTCTAGTCACGCCGCAGAGGCTTGCAAATCCGAGTTTGTATGCCGAGTCGACTCGAAATACAATCCAGTCGAGTTTTAAAACATAGGTGTCAACATGTCCAGGGAACCAAGTATTTGGAATTAACTTACCACATCCATTATTGACTCAGGATCTGCTAGAAAGTGTTTCAACTTCCCCTTACCATAACTTGCAACCACTGTATCAATGGTTCTGCAAGCAAATATGAAACAGTAGTCAACGGCAACTCATCGGTGTAACACGTAAATGATCATAGTCATAAAGTCGGGATTCAGCAATAAATCGGCAAAGGAATATCATGTCGGGAAAATTCGGATAAATTCGAAAAAAATCAGCAAAAATACTGATGATAACATATATAAAACATGCATGTACCTGAAACCTTCAATCCAACCGGGGAATGGTTCTCTGTAAGTGCTCGTTATGATGCTCGGACGCACGATAACGACGGGTAGATCATCTCTCAAGTGGTCAAGTAGGATCTCTCCCATTGCCTTCGTAAAGACGTAGGTGTTTGACCAGCCAAACAATCTAGCTCTGAGGGAATTAACCGAAACAAGCCGATTAGAAGGTGTCAAAAATGAATGCGGCGGGTGATACATAAGATCGTGTTCGATACGTACCGTTGCATCCCCAGTTGTTTCATGGAAAATCTTACGGATTCATCTGTCGCTTCTTCGTAGCGGAGTTGTTCTAATTTTTCTTGGGCAATTTTGAGCTCTTCTGCAATGTCTAAGGTAGAGCTTTCATCCATTCGGAATGGTTTTTCTAATATGAGTCCTTCCTTTTCCCTTGTAACATAAGCTTAAAATTTGAACCCATAAACCTAATTAGCTCCCACTTCAAGCATATGCATTTATATGTTAAATTTTGTAGCAGTAGACACCAAGGTTCAAAAGGGGCCGTTATAAGGGTATAACGGACTGCGAGCAATACCGTCTTTTTTTTTTTTTTTTTTTTTTAAATTTCAAATTTAAAACGGCACTAAAATTCAAATTTTCAATAATATTTATAACGGAAATTAATGAAAAAATGGACAATAACGGATGTTTTTTTTTTAACAAATTTTTTTTCAGAAAATAGCGGCTACGGGAAATAACGGCTGTTATTTTCTGAGCGTTAAAATGGTACATAATGTAAAGGGGGAGGTCCGAATCTGTTATAACTGCCGTTATTTTAACCATGGTAGAGACTAGAGATCACTCCCAACTCACCTGTTGAAACATGGAGTAACAATTCTAGTTTATCACATTTCTTTGCAAACTCGCAAACATGCTTAGCTCCAAACGTGTTTATGCCTAAGGCCACATCATATCTACAAGGCAAATGCACTTAACAAGTTACATATAGAGAGAGAGAGAGCTGGATTTTCAGCAAAAAATTGCTCTCATATTGAAGGCCACGTGGAAACTGCTAAGGGCCTACTGACCCATAAATGTTTGGCCCACCATTTGGTGGACCTACACACCAAAAATTAACCTTTACCTTTCATCAAAAGTGGTGGTCCCAGCTACATTGACAATCAAGTTGATTTCTTTCCACATCTCTTCCCTCAAGGTGGAGTCTTTTACACCCAAGTTCTCTGTGGAGATGTCCCCTACAACTGGAATCACTTTGTCCAAAATAAACTGATCGAAACCGTTACCATGTTCTTCTCTCAAAACCCTAAAAACCTCCTTTCCTATCACCTGTAAAATCAAAACATGGTTAAACATACATTTCTGTTGCAACTTTAACCAGGCCTCAAGCCGCCATTTCTCCTGAAAAGATATCTTGTCAGGAAGGAGTAAATTCTAGTCTTGTTATTAGTGGGCCCTCTAATGGTTATCACAATTGACCACGCATTCCCTTTAGCACGTCCTTTTATTAGGGAGTGGCATTATTGACCCCCAACAATTTTAACGTAGAAGAGATTGAGATGATCCTATGATCGCATTCACCAGGTGATCGATTATCTGATTTGGTCCATTTTTGGCCCGGACAATCTCATGGGTGGGACTGATCAGTTGATGGGTCCCAAAAAAAGAGATCTAATGGACAAAACTAAAATCAGATTGTTAGAATGAAACAAGCCTATGGACTCACTTCCTTTTGTAATCGTTGTGTAGCAGATGTGTTGTCTTCTGCTCTCAAGAGAACAAAAAGCTTCTTCACATGAGGCTGGACCCTAAGCACTTTTTCCATGAAAACTGCATTCAAAGAAGCAAAATCAGCTTAGTAACACTTTTTATGGGCCATAAGAGAAATGGTTGAAGTATTTAGGACCACAGGGGTTGACTCCATATATATCACTTTGCAATATTTTCCTAGCAAGATTTTTTTTTTAATCCAGGACCATGCACCAATGATTGGGAGCCACATATACCATGTTTGGTCACTAGTGCTAGTGCCTCATGTTACGCCTCTCTTCACTTGACAACTACCTGGGACAACATTTTATCCAAAAAGTTTAAATTTCAAAAATTTAAAACAAGGGTTGTCAGGGATATTTGTCAAGTGGAGAGGACGCATCATGAGTAGGGGCGTCAATTTTACCCTTTTAATCAGAACCGGAACCAGAACCAGAACCGTTAACCAAACCGAAAATAATGGTTCCGATTCTGGGTAGTTTTGATATGGACCTGAAACCGATAGGAACCAGAACCAATATATAAATATAGTGTCAAATTTGTAATATGATCAAGATTGGAACCAATATACCCGGAACCAAAAGCGTCTGGAACCAACTAATCGGTTCTGGTTCCGGTTCCATCATTTTGAGAACCTTAGGAGCCGACCCATTGACACCCTTAATCAATTTTTTTTTTTGTGTTTGGACAGGAAAATAGAAAAGAAAAAATAATGTAAAAAATAAAGGAGATAAAAAATGAAAGTAGGGGTTACTCTTAGCGAGAAAGCCAGTCGAACCAGTGATCAAGATGCTCTTATTCTCTAGAGATTTTATAAAACCACCCAAATCCATTCTAAAGAAAAGAAAAATCACGGATGATGAACAAGTAAGAAAAACTAGTTTGGAAATTTTTTTTTCTGTTTGTTTTGCAGAAGAGTAGTGACTAGTGAGATAGTGATTGGCTTTTGAGCCTTCAATTTATAAGGAGAGCTGGAAGGTAGTCCACGTCAGTAGGCCTCAAGGGTCAAAATTTATTTTCCATCTACGTAATCTAACGGTGTTTCCAAACTACACGGAGCTTATAGAAAAGTCTTCAATTTAGTACAAATTTGGGTTTAGCACGTATCCTTTTAAAACTCGTTGCTGCTGAGTCGAGTCACTCGACTCGATTTTATTTTGAAAATTCACTGAGTCAGAATCAAGGTTGTCTTGATACTCGATACAAGTTGAGGCCTAAGGCGAAAACTCTAGACAAGCCCTTTTTATATTTAACTAGTGGGTGGCCTGTGCCCACGACACTCCCCAACAAAGTATTTGCCAAAATTAGGTCTGAGTGGCTGAGATCCACCGTCCAGTTGGGAGATAAGATCTCGACCTTTCTTTATTGAAGCGGGTATAAGTGGGGAGACAACTATTATCAATATATATGATATTAATTAAAAAATCAAACTCTATATTATTGAAAATATTTATATAATAACTATTCTTGATAATCAAAAACTATAGAAAAAAATTTAAATGCAGAGGACCCCTGGTGTAGTCAATGTAGATGACTCTTGTGGCCTTACATAGATCATGTTTTGGGCCCAATGACTGCGTGAATGTTCAGTCCACCTATTGGTGGGTAAGCACACTAAAAATCAGCTTGTTTGATGATTTCTAGCCATTAGATTTACTGCCCAAAAAACATACTTGAAACCAACGACGAGAATCATGTCCTAAAAAGTACGAAAATCTATGGCTAGAGATAATCAATCGGGTTGATTATTGGTTTGTATATCCAATAAGGGGTGGGCTAAAAATCCATTTGGTTAGTGGGACCTGGGCTGGGGGCCTTCTCTCACCAAGTGGCCTTAGGCAACCGCCTTAATGGCCTTAAGGTAGACTGGTTTAGAAGTTGAAGAATTATGGACCGTTTATTTTTACCGTTAACTTGAAGACCACACTTGAAGGGGTGATTTATATGGTGAGGAGATCATCTCACCAAAAATCAGCCATTGATTCATCATCCATGTGGGTCCGCTAAAATTGTTGTCAACTAAAATTACTGAGTCATCCTAATCGAGTCGATGGAACAGTTTCTTTTTTAACTGTTTTTGTTTGAAGTCTTGTCATAACGGTCACATTTCTTTCAAGAAGAAAGAATGTAAAAATTCATTTTTGCTCGTTGAGAAAGCTCGTAGCACACCCTTCAAGACCATTGACCATGTGGATGTTTGGCCCTGCCTAAGTGGTCTTATGTTCAAAATCAGTCTGATTGATGATTTCTAGCTGCTTTATTTTAGTAATCAGTCTGATTGGTGATTTCTAGCCGTTATATTTTAATTTTTTTTCATGGGATGATTTTTCAGCCGTGGGAGCTCAGATTCCCGGCTAGAAATCACCAGTCAGGCTGATTTTTGGTCTGTAGGTTGACCTAAGGATGGGCCAAACATTTATACAAGGGCATCAAGTGGTAACAATGTGCCACGTGCTCATACAGACGTGGTTGCTCAAAGACGTCTTTGAGCTAAATTGGACTAATAACTGCATTTAGACGATTATGTGTTAATCTATGTAGCGGGGTCGATTGCATTTAGACCAAACTTTAATGTGTAATTTGGACCCTAAACTTGTAATCTTCTCAAGAGTCGAACTACCTTAACGGATGACCGGATAAAATTTCGTGCCACGGAGGCCATTGTCCATTCGATTCAATAGATCCACAATCCATGAGGTAACAACTATTTTATCTTTTTTGAGGACATTGTCCGTTGGATTCAATAGATCCATGGTCCACGAGGTAACAACTATTTTCTTTTTTTGTAATTGTGGGCTAGTTGACCCTGGATCTCTTGAATCCAATGGTCTATAGCATCCACCACACATATTTTTGCGTGGGTAGCATTTTCCTTCAAATTATATTAGCTTGATGCGGGCGGCACCGTGAATATCGGAGAAAAGGATTAAGTGAAGAACCAGGACACGTAAAAGAATACTTATACGAGTCAACAAGAATGGGATTGAAAATTGGCTTGTAGACCACAGGGCTGTTAGGCCCCCAAATATGAGAAGGCCCTAAAATAATTTTATTTACAAATGAGTATAACCATACTTGACTGATGTACATAAAGCAAAAATTTCTCTCCACGCCACGCACCTTTGACCTTTTCTCCTCCCTAAAAAATGAAATAGGCCCTAAAACATTTTTATTTACAAATGAGCCACCATATAAAACAAAAATGTACTATATAAAACAAAATCCCCTATCTACGTGCCTTTAGGAGTAACACTTTCATAGCGTTGTGACATATGCTTCTGTCACAACGCACAATATTAGTCATGTGGCAACCTCTTAGTGGACGCTGACCGTATGGATGTTTGGCCAGTACCTTGGTGGACCTCTAAACGAAAACTCAGCCTGATTAGTGATATCTAAGCGATTCCATTAAAGTTATGTTCATCGGTTGATTTTAACAGTAGGGATTTGAGCATTATTGAGCGTTATTTGGGTGCAAAGATCAAAAGTTGTAAATCACTAATCAGGATGATTTTCGGTTTCTAGGTCCTTCGAGGGACTGGCCAAACATCCATACAGTCAACGTCCACTAAGCGAGTGCCACATGGCTCATATTTTGCGTTGTGACAAGTTTTACTCAACTTTTTCTCTTCTCCTGACTCAAGCATGTTTTAGAGAAGGTGTACTTGAGATCTTGTCAAATGTGGAAGCACATTTTTTGTTACTCATCGTGACCGCATGGATGTTTAGCCCACCCCTTAGTAGACATTCATACAAAAAATCAGCTTGTTTTATGATTGTTAGCCATTGGTTTTAGTTCTCAAGAAAGTGGATGAATTCAACGGCTATAAGAACGCCTTAAAAAGTACTAAAATCTAATGGTTAACGACTATCAATCATGGTGATTTTTGGTGTGTATATCCACCAAGGTGTGAGGTAGACATCTATGCGGTCAGTGGGTCCAGATGACAGCAGTGAGTAATGAAAATTGTGCTTCTGCATTCAAAAAAGTTAGTTTCTGGCATACCTTAGTACATCTTTTTGGAACGATAGATTTTAGATAAAGATTTTCTATTATATAGAATTAAAATTTTAATCAAGTATTATTTATAATAATATATTAAATACTAAAGGCCTCATTTAGAGTTTTCGGCTTAGGCCCGAATTTGTATGGAGACGGCCCTGGTAGACCATGGGAACACAGCAGTCTAGACCATCACACCTCACCTATGAAAACTTCTCAAGGAAGGGATGGTGCAATAATGTCCACCAATTGTGGAGGTGGGGTCCACCCCTCTTGGGAATATTCTCTTATCAAATCATGCGAGTCCACATCCACATGTGGTGGTGATCATTATATTGTTTAAATTAAGATAGTTTTAGCGAAAATAATGGCCGTTTATTTTCTGAAAAAAGGCCGTTATTTCCCCTTTTTATGATGTTTTCCATTTCTGTCCATGTCCGTTACAATTCGTTTTAACAGCGGTTATAACAGAAAAACGGTAACGGCCCGTCTGTAATGCCATTATAACGGCCTCTTTAAACCTTGGTGGTGATTATTTTGCCATCACTTTTTGCTAAGTTATCGTGCCAGCGTTAATCAACCCTATGGATTTGTTGCTAGTCCTACCAAAAATTATTTCTTATGGTGATGAGAGGTCGCTGCTGTGGAGAACACTGGCATCAGATGATCCTTGGTGACTTGTGGCCTTCAATGGTGATGCGTAGACAGTGGAAGCAAGGAGAGGGAGAAGATGGTATTTTGCACTTTTTTTTTTTGTTGAGGACCTCATAACGAGGAGAGGAGATAGCCCCAAAATATTGGAAGAAAGCCTTCCAGATACCTGTAGAGAAACGACAATAAGGAAGCAATAGGGATTTCTGAGAGTAAACCACTAGATTTTCTGTGAAAGGAAAACCAAGAAAAAATATCCACACCACGAAATTAATCTTCAATCTGTGAAAGTAAACCACTAGATTTTCTGTTCAACCCATCAAAGCCCCATTTGTTTTTCCTTACACAATATCAGTTGTTGGTCTCTTTAACACAGCAATAGGGATTTCTGTAGCTTCCTGAATTGTCAGCAAAGTAAAAATCAGGCCAGAAACTGCCACAAGAGAAGGCACGTTTTGCTCTGCCAACCTGGGCAGCCAGGACATAGTATCATCTCTCACTACTACTACTACACAAACCCTTTCCACTATGACTACAACCACTAATGCTACTACCATCACCAACCAACCCATCATTGGGCTGTCTGTAAAAGTTCCTCAAACATCTCTGTACACTTAGATGGTGGTTCTACACAAGTCGTGGTAGCCGACGACTTGATGGAAACACAAATTTGGGTAAAAACCTGACTGAAAATAAGCAGGCATTCCCACCATCCACATGAGGGGCTCATGTATTACAACAAATGCTATACATGGCAAGGGTCAAGGCACCTCTTCAGGGAGACATGGCATCACCTGATGATGCAAGCCTGTGTGTTTCTGTTTCCTCGGTTGCGGCTTTCATAGAGTAGTCCATCACAGAATCACCTGGGAAAATATTTATGTCAACAATCAGAATTGAACCAAATATTATACAATAAACAGAGTCGTTGGATATAAATAGTCTTGAATTAAAATCTTTTACCGAAGATAGAACCGATGGATGGCCGTTTTGGTGATGAACTCCTCTTCATATCTGAACAACCAAGCAGTTGAAAAAGAGTGAGGATTTAGGTCTCTCCATCCATCAAAGAGAAACACACATAAGAGGTACAATTATTATGATTAGAAAAATATTACTGGTAGAAAATTCCAAAATTACTAAAGAACAGGATCCGACTGCATATAAGGCATCCCCTTGCTTCTAGTGCTTACTATCAACAAAGGAATCAAAATCTCTTGGCTAAGAAAACAGACTCTGCTTGAGAAATTAGTGAGAGCTAAAAAGGGTCACGAGACATTTGGAAAGTCAATACGATATGAGACATTTTGAAGTGTTCACCCAGTAATACTGTGTCACTTGTTTCAGATCCAACCAACAAACAGGTTGCAAAAATTGAGTATTCCATTTCAGCCAGTTCACAAATCAAATCTTCCTATTTCGATAAGAGAATCATGAACCAGTGAAATTTGGCATACTTATGATTGCATAATAAAATAACTACAAAGTCACAATATGTGCATGAGAACACATGTTTTATTTACATCTGTCTTGACACTAGTTAGCAATCCGACGTATAATATGCGTTTAATAGGCAAATTTTCTGTATTTCTGAAAAAACATATACTATGACCGCGTATTTTAAAATACGCAAAAATATGCATCTTATTGAAAACAAAAGTTTAAAACACATATTTACATATATTTTTAAAATATGGCTCAAATACGAAATTTAGAAATTCCTAGAGAAGAAAAGAAAACTCTTAAAGCTCTTTAACTCCTCTATTGCAATATATTCTCGTTCCCCAACAGTTATAGATACAAAAGCTCACCAACCAAGTAGATTTACAGAAGAGGGAAAAGGACAAATAAAAAGAGAAATAAGAAGAACCATAAGAACTCTAAAGTCTCAACCCAAATCTCCAAGAGAAGAAAATCTGTAACCCACCACAAGATCCTTTTGGCATGGGGGAAGATAAAAATAGAGAGACCAAGGAGAAGCTGAAATATGTCTTACCACATTTAAAAAAAAAAAAAAAGGGCCTTCCATTCCCACCTCTACATTTCATTGCCATATTGAAGTAGAGAGCTAGACCCACCACTTGGAGGTTGAAATCTTGGAAGGTCGGCCATTATCACATTCAATCAATGCAGTCACTAGCTTCTAATCGTCGCTGCCCTCGTTCTTTGCCGCCATTCCAACAGTTGAGCAGAATGTATTTAGTTGAGACTTGAGAGCCAGAGAGAGAGTCCAAACAAAACTCAAAAACTTTTTTCTTAGGTGGC
This sequence comes from Euptelea pleiosperma, assembly GCA_035048495.1. Classification (NCBI taxonomy): domain Eukaryota; kingdom Viridiplantae; phylum Streptophyta; class Magnoliopsida; order Ranunculales; family Eupteleaceae; genus Euptelea; species Euptelea pleiosperma. Next base: position 12,192,566 of record CM068548.1, on the reverse strand, counting down.
TAGCTAGTCAACCTACTTTTTAATATGGTCTAGTCCTTTCAGTAGTGAGAAACAACAGGCTGTTGAAGTGGTTTTAGAAACTGGGGCTTAGTTTTGGATAAGACTATATATAGTGCATGTAGTTATATGGACCATGTATGCATATACAGAGAATACAACATTTATGCATATATACATATATATAGGAAAGGTACTATATATAAGCCGAACTTTTAGTACAGGGGTATTGAACATGATTGTTCACATATTGTATTTTTTGCCGTTCTCCAAATGTTTGGCCTAGTTTTCAAACAACAAAATGTATTATACTCGAACCTTTCTCGTATCGAACTTTTTCTGTATGCCAAATTGCTAACTAGGGTCTTGACGTTATGTGCATTGATATGGGTACGGGTGTCAGTCCAACACGGGTGCAGAGTTCGAATTTGGCAAACCTTGAAAAGTAGGAATCATGGACTCGGCAATATGCTTTTAATAATGTCAACAAGTAATTGTTTAATCTATATATATATATATATAGGGGATCGGGGGACAACAATTTTGACAACAAAAAATTGCACAGGCCAATGTATAAATTCGAAATTTTGGAATGGGATGATTTTTGGCGAGGATGGTCTCTATGGTGGGGAGATTATCCTCACAAAAATTCAAATCATTCCGATATTCGTAGACCGGTTTACAAGTTGAAGAAATATGGACTGTCTATTTTATCGTTAACTTGAAAACCACATTTGATGGGGTTAGAAATTTCAGAATGTGCTGATTTTTTGTAGGGGTAATCATCCTTAACCAAAAATCAGCTATCGATTCATCTTCCACATGGATACGCCAAAATTGTTGTCCCCCGATCTTGACCTATATATATATATATATATATATATAGAGATATAGTATGTATGTATGTATGGGTGATAGGTTGGCACATAGTTTTGACGCATAATGAGGCACGGTCGTAGGGCCCACCTGGAAATGAGTAAAGGGCTGATTTTAAAGATCATCCTCACAAGAAATCAACCCTTTCTGAAATTTCTAATCCTATCGAATGTGGACTTAAAAGCAAACAATGAAAATGGACGATCCAGAAATTTTCAACTTGCATTCCACTTCTCATAAGGCTTCAAATGTCGAAATGGGTTGATTTTTGGTGAGGATGATCTCTGTGGTGAGGAAATTATCCCTCACAAAAAATCAGCCCTTTACTCATCTCCATGTGTGCCCCATGACCATGTGTCATTATATGTGTCACAAAACAATGTGTCAATCTAACCCAACGCTATATACATATGTTATATTTGTTGCTTTGAGAATCTCAATCGTAAAAGGTAGAGCTTATAACCTATTGCAAATGTAAATTAACATCTTGCAAGTAAAGAAAGAAAAAATAAAACAGAATTTGTCACACCAGAATACGTATCGTTTTGGACTCTGACAAGGGTACTTCGCCAATTTAGAAGAATCCATACAACATAGCATATAGGGTATATAGCGTTTCCAAATGCAAGACATCTCATC